>JAPYZR010002794.1:0-16258 GCA_030522945.1 Trichopria nigra
TTTTGAGTGAACAATAACCAAATTTGGGCTTCGGAATCTGAAAGAGGGATCATTTTTACGTCGGAAATGGTTTTTGAAACATTTTTAAACTTTTTTTTTATACAAAGTGAGAGCCGCAAAGTTGTGGTACATTTTGCGTCCTCTTGGTCCTTAATGGGTTAATTTGTGTCGATATTCGCGAATATTACTTATATTCTTTGGATTTATGAATTCTTAATTCATTTTTATCTATCATTTGAAATTCTTCTTTTCTTATACATAAAAAGTTGTAGAGTAAGGCATTTCTCAAGTAATCGCAACAATCATCAACCTAACTTATTTCAACATCATATTGACAAATTCTGGCTATTTTGTCATTTATTTTAATTTTTGCTTCGTTTTGTTTTCTTCTTGATAATTGTAATTAATATTTATTTTCAAAGTATAAGTTTGTGAATTTTACAAAATACCTGACATTTTCCTAATTCATATGCAGATCGGTAGTATTTCCATATACATTATTTATGTTATTTTATATCGTGCACTATTTTATACTTAATTAGTTTCCATTTTTGCCTTGATAATTTTTAATTTTTATATTCTATTGCTAATTTTTTTATTTTGCTTCTTTCTAAATCAGAGATAATGAAGCTTTTCCTTTTATTTTATGATCGTAACAAGCACACCTGCTGATTCCTATATCTCCTTTTTCGAACTTGCTACACTGTGATGGTAATTTACGATGTACTTCATTTTTAAAGGTACAAATTGATATTTTTATGGTGCATGTACGTGGTAAAAATGGAAATAACATCAGAAAATCTTTAAAAATTTATAAATAAAAAATGTATGACTACATATAAAGCGTTGTATTTTTTTATTTCAAAAGTTTTAATGACTTTCGTTAAATAATCTGTTTATCAGTATTTACAAAAATATAAATTAATTAATTTTTATGTACTGTCATCCTTTCGTCATTATTTGTCGACTGCAACAATATTGTGAACATTTAATCGTGATATTTTGTCGCTTATTTTTCAAAATATTTGATCTTTTGGATATTTGTCATAGATATTTATTATCAATATTTGTCAAGTTTCATCAATTTCATTCGGGTTTTAATTTTCCTTTCCGTTACATTTTCACGATATTCATCGGCATTTTTTAAAAATTGGTATTTTATACATTTTTATCAATATTACTCACATTCGTTTATTAAACTTGCTTGTTTCAATATTTTTTTGTTGTCTGGGGACCTTAATTTTTTTTCCTTTTAATTTAGGGACCTGTCGCGAAGTCCCCAGTTTAATGACAAGACTGTATAAAGCTTGGATACAAAAAGACAAGAAAACTTGTCATTGATGATGCCTTTAAGGATGAAATTTCCTTATTCTCTAGAAGAAGTTACATCGTTTACCATCTCTATGGGGGTCAGGGGGGGGGGGGGCTCTTGAATCGGTCACGATGCTTACTAGAAATTCATCTGACTACTGCAGGAGAATTTAATCTTATAGTAGTGAAGGTATATTTACATCACGTAAATAAGCTTCACTCGAGTATTTCATATTTAGACCACCCTTGGTGTTTCGTATTCCAGCCATGTCCGTTTGAAAGAGGGTGTTGTACGAGAAAAACGCAGAAACTGATGTTTACATTCAAAGCCAAATAAACGTCCGGCTTTTAAAGTAACTTTGAAATATGAAAATGAGCTTGAAAACTGACACATGCTCATTCGGAATTTAACGATTATTTGTTTTCCGGTCATGTACATTTTTACTTGCATAACGAAAGAACGTATGCTCTCCTATATGTATGACTTTTCTTAAAAATATTGAATAAGCAACAATATAATAAGTATGGTATATTATAATTATTTGTAAGCAATAAGTAAAAAAAGTATAGGTTTGAAGATTAAGGAACTCATATTAGTAGACGGAAGAGATAGTAAAAGTACAGATGAAGGAGGATATCAGAACATAATTATGTAAAGATACATTCGATATATATACAGGGTGGGCCATTTTAATCGATCCACCCAAATATCTCAAAAAGTAAGCGCTATGCAAATAAAAAAAAAAATTTTCAACAAAAATTGTTCAGGGTAATATGGCACATCTTTTGTCATTATTGGTTTTGACCTTGTTGTTAATTTTCAAGGTTATTCCAAGGTCAAGGTGATTTTTTGAAACGGGAACCCCTGTCTTTAAGAGCGACAATCAATAGAGCGGGACATTTTATATCTGAAACGATACTTTTTAATTTATAAGGATGTGACTTTTAGAATGTTAAATACAGGTAAAAAAGAAGTTTTCCTTGAAAAAATCACTCTAACCTCCTGTTAACCTTGAAAATTAACTTTAAGATCAATATGCTCAAGGACGTTTTGCCTCCAAGTCATACATTTATTCGCCCATAAATCCTGAACAGTTCGAAGAAAAAACATTTGACCTTCATTTGACCTTCAGAAAGTCACATTATTACAAATTAAAAACTATCGTTTCGGGCGTAAAATTTTCGGTTCTTTTCGAATCCGTTGTCAGAACTTGGGATTTTCCTCTAAATAATCTTAAAAATTACAAGAATATTTTGTAATACAGAATAATTTGTACAAATATGAAATCTTCTGTCTCTATTAGTAAAATTAGTAAAATTACTGAATCATTTAGTAAAATGGTACCTATTTGGAAATTGATATAGGTATTCATGTTTTACTGCTATTACTAATAATTTTACCATGCAAATTTAGAAAAAATGAATCCCAGCAATATTCATTGATTCCACCCTATATATGTTTTTTTTTAATATCACAGTTATTTTTTAATGTTTTCATTTTGAGAAACGTCTGAATTTGTAAAACTAATAAGTTATGAACAATGGACAATTTTACGACGATGTATATATTACCCCATTATACATATTACATAGTTATATATTATATATAATATATTATAGCTATATTATTTATTTTCCTTATCGTTTCGTTCCAGCGGTTTCCCTTTGGGAAATCACGGCATCTATCAAGTCCGAGGTAAATAAAAATATCGGCCCCATTCCAATTCCTTTCTTTTAAGTTCGTTCCCTCCTCCATTTCCTCATTCCTGCATATCCGTTGTCCTTTTGTTTCGAGCTTTCTCTCGCGTCATTATACTAACCCATTCTGGGTTCATCCCTCCTTGCCCCTCCGCACCGAATGGGGCGACTATTCTATTCGAAAAGGCTACCACGTATTTTTGGTCCACCCACTACTCGGTTTTCGCGTCACCGCGTCAGGACGAAAAATCGCGTTTACCTGCGGCATAAAAAGTCCCTTATTCGTACGGAACGATATATACTGCCGGCACGTAGGAAGATGTATATATATGTAGTCGGATAAACTGAGATAAACGACGCAGAAAATATTGAAATAGGGACGACGGCCTCGGGCTCGTAGCAATTTCTGCATTTGCATATTCTCACATAATCCTATATACGTAATTTAATTTATCTACAATACATGTACAATATACACATGCATATCCTGAAGTATATATCAAATATATACAATAACTATTCTGATTGTCATGCAATTATCTTGATTGTAATATTTCTATACACATCGTTTCGATTTCTAAAATTTTCCAATTAGAACGAAACTTTATATGATGACGCACGATCAGTCGTAACTTTTCATGCTTTACATCTATACGCGATTTACAGTCGGTGTATATCTCGTCGAATCTATTATTTCTAAAATAACGATTTGGCAGAATTGAAACGGGACAGTCAACGTGTAAATACAGGTCGTCGTCAAATACCTATATAATTTAATTTGGGCTGTGCACCGCTGCGTAATTCTCGGCGTGTAAGCGTAGGTAAAGTTATTACGTAAGCAATGTATAAATGTGTGGGATATTGAACTGAAAATCCACAAATGACGGTAATTATAATAAAGCCAATCATAATTATAATTTTTAAAATATATTGCTTATTATAAAATTAACCAAAATATATAACACTATATTATATAATGGAATTATTTCACACATGATTTGTTGATAAAATTATAATTTTCTTCTATATAATGTTGTCATCATATATATGTAAATATATAATTTATATAATATACGCATACACGCACATATATATATATATATATATATATACAATGAAAATAACAAATTTTTAGAAAATGTTTTCTTAATTCATGTAAATATTTAATTGAAAATAACAAATTTTTTTTCAGTGTATATATCTATTTAATTAATATAATAATATATATAGGGAATCACGTATATATAATATGTTTGTGTGTGTGTGTGTGTTTGGCATTTGAAAAATTCACAAATTGCAAAAATGCGTAAATAGATTTAACTTATAATTTTATAAAATTTCTATATTTTAAATTTTTACAAAAATTGTTTCTCATCGAAAGAAACCACTTTTTAAATAAATGCGTCTTTCTTATTTTATAAAAAAGAAAAGGAAAATAAATTAACAGAAGCATCTGACTCTGGAATTTGTATCTTTAGACCCTAACTTTTCGAAATTATTGCTGTTATAATTTCTTTTTCTTTTAATTCAACTTTGTTATTTTCCTTTTTCTAAATTTGTTCTGAAATATGTATGAAATAACTATTTGGCATTTGCTAGTATAAGACATCGTTATTGTTTTCGAAATAGCCAGATATGAAACCACCTTCTTATACATTAAGATCGTTACAAAAGTATTATTTTTATTAAATTAATTAATTCCGATAAATAATGATTTTCTACAAAACGATTAAAGCACAAGAATGATATTCAAAATAGAAAAGAATACAAAGTTTGTTTTAGACTTATCCAATGTACCAATTGATATCTAAGAATATGGAGTAATAAAAGAAGTGATTACACTTTGATAAAGTCGTATCTGTGGAAAAGATTTCTTAAAAATCCGCGAGATATAATATTATACTTCAACGATTGCAAATAAAATTTTCGTGAAACTTTTTTGTCGTACTATATGTAGCAGATATTCCGGCGGATCGATCGTAATGGAACGCACTGTGTACATATAATAGAGATACGTATCCAAACACGGGCACGCGAGTGTACCTGAATCTCGTATATTTCGTATTGAGTATACATCAGACCTATCAGAGGATGCGCGAGGCAGAGTAGCTCATTCGAATCCGCATGGCTATATGATGTGTAGGAGCACCGATTAATTGCTCGACGAATCACCTTCGTTTCTGCGTTTATTTTAGCTAATGAAATAACCGCCAATTTACTTTTGGTTATATGTATACTGGTTTACGACTAATAGATGACCCCCAGGAATCGTCGGCTCGCGATAAAATATTTACATCGACTTATCAATTACGTATAAGCGTGATGGACATCAAATGTTTATATAATCTTTGAATATATATATGACCATCTGTAATATGGATATATGAATAAAGTTATGTATATTATATGACATGTAATGAATACGACATCTATACACCTTCACACATCCATAAAAAAGTATATAGAAATATAAACATGTTTAATTTTTGAAAGTATACAATTTTATGTCAAGTCTATACACAAGGAAGAAAGACGCAGAACTAAAAATACAATGTACGGATTGCCCTACTGTTTTAGTGTCCTCCGCGCCGACAGCCCCTTAACGAAGATGTCCACACACTCGTGCAAGTAGAGCAAGTCAAAGAACAGTCTGACATTCATTACTTAAGCATCCCTGACTTTGGCATGTCAGTACTTGGCTAAGAAAGTTGAGTAAAGTACTTATCCTTGTACTGCTTGTCTCTGAATTACACCGGTACATATTTGTGCGAAAAGATGTGAGCAAGGGTTGACAGTTCTAACGCAAACTATATTATAATGCGCATTTGAAAATCTTTTGAAAAATTTTGTTAACGAATATTATTATATTATTAATGATGTCTGAGGATAGTCAAGTTCTTTAATTTTATATATATTTAGTGTCTAGCAACTTTTTCTTTTATAGAGCAAAAAATTTCCTTCCAAAAGTCACTACATTGAATAAAAAATTTGTTATTTTCAAGTAAATATTCACTTGAAAATAACAAATTTTTTTTTCAGTGTCTAAATATGTTTACGGAATATATTTTTATAATAACATAATTGATCAAGTTATGTTCAGGATTATTATTTAAAATGTTCAGCTAATATGTCAGACAGAAACCACTACTATATGATCACATGGTTTGTGATATCTGTCAGTATAATATTAAATAATTGTAAATAGGATACGAGTTTACATTGCGGTATGGATGGATGTACGTGAAATTCGATTCCAAATGCGTGTAGTATGCGCCTTTTGAACGATAATATTAACCCAAATAGCAGAAGTACGTCTATTGGTCGTCCATTGTAGGTCCAGACCGGACTTTCGGTACGTCCAATGGTCGTCCAATTTACGTCATTGTATATATTGTCCAAGTTTACGTCCAATTGTCACTGCCGAGAATGTACAACGGACGTCCATTGTGCACGTATAATGGACGTGCAATAAACGTACTATGTGCGTAAACATAATATGTGCTTATAACTTTCATCCATGGACGAATGACAGAATTGTGATCTAATTAATGATTTCCATAAAATAAGATACAATTACAGAGAACTGAAATCAAAGTTTCAAATCAATTAGTCCCGTCGTTTGAAAGTAATCGAGGTTGAATGTTATTTGATTTCTCGGCAATGCTATTTCGGTAATGTTTAATAATGATAGACTGGAAAAAAAATTTGTTATTTTTAAGTAAATATTTACTTGAATTAAGAAAATGTTTCCTTCTTTTTAGTACATCTTATTTCAAGAAAATCTTTTCTTAATTCAAGTAAATGTTTACTTGCTACTATTCAAGTAAATATTTACTTGAAAATAACAAATTTTTTTCAGTGTAGCTCAAATTCATCCTATGCTATATATTAATAATCGAAATTTCATAATATTATAATATCCCATTGTATACAATTGATCAATAATCAATGTATTAATAGTAATCGATCGTTATACTGACACTTAAACGATGTTTCCAAACTATTACATTTTGCTTCTTCAAAGTCGAATCTTCGATAATATCATAAATTATAATACATACACTTACATATATATACACTTTTATACTGACTCTGACGAAGTAAACTGCAATGTCTGTGAAACTTTGACAACATCTGGGAGAATCGACAGATTTCAACTCTTACCATTATTATCAATAATGTAACGTAGTAAAGTGCTAATTACGTTATCTTTTAAAATCTTTCAATCTCTTAAGAGACCAGGAAAGTAATGTAATGGAATGAAGGTTCACATCCATGTTACAGCTATATACATAGTCGTTACTTCACTTTCAATTTGAGCACTACCTGAAATTGACTAATCAGTCTGCATAATTCAACGTTAATTGCAGACAATACGCCACCGTAGAATTTCCACCGAAAATCATCATCCATGCGACCGTGAACGATTTAAAAATTAACCGCAAGTCTCGTACTTTCCTAGATGACCGCCTCGGTAACAATTTATCTTTCGAAATATTAGTTTCGTGCATAGATAACTAACGTTAACGTTTCTTCGTAAGCGGACAACTCGCGTGCAATTCGCCCACTGACGGGGCATATTGGAGGGAAACGTTACGATCACGTAGCTTCACGTAGTACAATTCGGTTTACGGTTGGCAAGTCACTGCCAGTATACGTATATAGTACTCGTTTTTTAGATCTTTCTCTTACCACACAGCACGTTCGACGGCAGTTTCTCGTTTTCCCCCAACTCGCTATACGGTACTTTTACGAGCATTCTCTGCTCACCCGTTGATCCGACGACGGCGATGCTGCACATGGAGGCGTTATCAGCTTATCTTTCGCGATTGTTTAAGCGATGCCGGAAATATCGCACAAATAAACAACAACGGCACACGAAGACTTTATTGTCATTTTATAGGCTAATAGTACCCGGGGGAACTGTAGAAGATAAAATGCGAAATGAAAGAGAAAACATGAAATCGATAATTGTCAACCCTATCCGGTATAAAAAGGTACTTTTACTAGCACTGTGCGACCAGATCGGACTTTCAGTACATTCGTTGGTCGTCCATCAGATGACCTTTGTGAAAGTATAATGGACGTCCATTGGACATAACACATAAAAATTATGTATCGAAATAACCACGCTGACCTTTAAATGACCTTGAAAAAACAGCATACCTGTTTTTACAGTTAAAGTCCATCATTCTTATGAAAGTATCTTCACAACATTTATTCTATCAAAAATTTGGAAACAAAACAGCTCGTATGTACGTTTTTAAGCATTTGACCTTGAACCAAGGTCACTAAAGCAAACTTGAAATGTCATTGAAGACGTAAATTTTCGCGCTGTACGCGATTCCGGGGTTAAAAATAGGGGTTACCATTTAAAAATACCACTTCGACCTTTAAGTGACCTTGAAAATCGAGTTCAATGTAAAGGTTGCTGGTACCATTAACAATTACGTAACAACTATGTAACATTTATGTAACAAGTTACATCATTTTGTAAATGTTATTTAAACTGTGACTTTCAATGCTTAAAGTATAAAATGTCCTTTTCACGTTAATATCTCATTTCGTTAATACGAAATTTATAGTTCAATTGAAGCGTAATTCTAGAATTTAATAACATCTGCATTTATCGATCAAAATGGATAAATAACAATAATAATAATACGCACTCAATTTCATAATAGATATCAGCCAAATATACTACGATATACTTGTCGACGGAGTTACCTTATCAAAAAACGATATTGATATCACAACCTCAGGACTTGCATTTTCATATAAATTTTCCGCAGTATCAGCGAGAGACTCTTTATTCGTTTTTTATGTTGTTTAATAAAAAGGGTTCGATATTGCGTGCTTGTCCAATAAAAATATGTTCGACATTTTAAAAGTTTACGTTTCAGTATCAGGCCGTCAGTTATCGTCGAAAAAGAGGGAATCGAGAAGGATCGGTGTTGCAAATAATGAAATTCTAATCCGATTGACGTTTATGTTCGAACGACGCTCGAGCGAGCAAATGATTTGCAGGCGAATTTAAAACGAAAATTCAAATTCGACGTCAACGTTTCATTAGTCTGTTATACTTGGACAGATAAAATCACATTAACTTATGGAATTCCGCAATTGAAGGCTGAACGGAACGGTCACTTTTATGACTCGTGTTAACGTACAGTGATGATAAAGCAATTCGAATATACAATTAAAGCGTTCGCAAAATTTAAATGAATACGCTACATATATTTTTGGAATATTGTTTTTCATCTGAAAAGTGGAAATGTAAAAATTTGAATATTCTAGAATGTAACGCGTTTTCAAAATAAAAAAGTAAAACCTCATGCGGATGTTTAGGCTCATTCAATTGCAAGTGGTTATATTTTTAAGTTTATTTTTCACGTCATTTCAATTATCAAAAAAAATAATTGAAAAGAAGAAAAGAGGCATTTTTCTACAGGATCGTAACAATTCTATTCATCAACACCTTTATAAATTGTATTAAAAATACTATTCGACGAAATTACTCCGTTAAAAAAGGCGCATTTCTTAAAATCTACCGCTCCGTGATTTCATACTTCGAAAAAATTGTCATCGCGTTTTGAAGCGAAGCTTATAACGATAACTATGATTGACGTCGGCGCATTTTCATCACGCCATAAAAATACAGCCAACGGAAGAGCACGTACCTATTACTGTAACCAATTTTCCCAGGTCATGAAATATCGAATATAAATTTGTTCCTCGGGAAAAAAAAAATCAGCTCCATCTCAGCGAAGCGTCGCCGCGCCATAGTGTGACGTATCGGGCATTTTAAAAATTGATAAAGCGTATCACAGCTCCGGGAAATTCGAATACTCAAATTTGTCAGTGACACTCTCGTTTTACAATTCGAATACGCGGTTTATACGTGTGTGGGGGCGTTGTTTCGGTCGCAGATCGCCACTCGATAACGCCTATGCACGAGCTCACTTCGTTTGCATGGGACGCGATATAATTTTGCGATTTGTCATTCCCCTTGCATCCCTGTGTGCCAGCGTCATACTGTCTGTCAGCCAACAGTTCGTGTGGAATGACGCATCAGTATACTCGATTTTTCCGTCAGCTAGCCTCGAAACCTGGGAAATCCAATAAGTCCGCCGATCGACATCTCTCTCTCTCTCTCTCTCTCTCTCTCATACCCTCTTCGCCTCACCCATTCACAATTTGGATTCGTTCAGGTTCTATTTTCTATACAGTGAACTACAATTCCAAAACGTGGACATTGACTACTCCATTCAAAGAATAAATAACTATTTCACACACACATATATTTACGCACTGATTTTTCTTTCGTTTTTGATTTTTCGTGCAATGCGCGTATTGAGTACTTTGTTAGGTTATTGTTACTCGTTACGTAACTGTTACACTGAAAAAAAATTAGTTATTTTCAAGTAAATATTGACTTGAATTAAGAAAATGTTTCCTTCTTTTTAGTAAAGCTTATACTTAATTCAAGAAAATCTTTTCTCAATTCAGGTAAATATTTACTTGAAAATAACAAATTTTTTGTTCAGTGTACATAATTGTTATGTAATTATTACGTAATTGACAAAATTATATGCTTGCTGGGACATGATTCTTGTTTTACCTGTTCGACGATATGTCCATGGACGAGAGTTATTTCGTGCTTGAAAAGTACATATTTCGTTCCTTAACCCAGTACATTGCAGTGCCAAAACCGAATATAAATAAATAAATATTTCGCACTTTTTAAATAAAGTGGTCGTATCATGTAGAGAGCCAAAAAACACGTAAGAAAATTGATCCCAAGTCGAATTGATCGTGATTTCATTAAAATTATAACGTTAATTCCAGCCAATGAAAACGGTTCAGGTATTTTAAATTTCCAATTTTATAAATTCATTGACGACATCGTAAAATGTTAATTCGCAACAAAGAAAAAAATTTGATGCACTCCCAGTAAACGAAAAGGGATTGAAGTTTAAAAAATGGGATTGAATGGGATTAAAACCATTGGAGAAACGTCATGATTGATTGATATAATCCAATCACGTAATTTTTCTAACGGTTTTAATCCCATTCAATCCCATTTTTTAAACTTCAATCCTTTTTCGTTTACTGGGCTTTTTTTCATAGGAATAAAAATTATTTATAGAAAATAATAATAATAATAGAAATTCAGCAAAGAAGCCGGGGTGAGGGTAGGGGGTAATCATCCAGGAAAGAGTCAGGAACTTCATTATTCGTGGGCTACATAAATGCACATCGAACTTTTGAAAAAAGAAATATAAGATAATAAGCATCATTTAGTACAATTAAATTCTCTATAAATTGTAATCAGGCTTTTCTTGGATTTTTCCTTCGTATACATTGTAATCGATAGATTACCGACGAAGCCACGTTACTGTAGATATCGAAATTGCAGTACGGTAGACATATGACAATAATTACACTAGCCTCTATTTATACAAGGCTCTGCAGTTCGCTAGACTAGTTCGGATAAGGTTATGTAAACTGATCTAACCTCTAGTCTAGATGTTGAACTTAAGCGCATTAGCGCTCGATCTGTTATTACCTCTCGGATCTTCGCAAGAACATAATGAATAGAAATGTTCCTATCACTTCAGTATTAATTGACCATTACTTTCCATATTATAATTTGTCGGATTCACGGTAATAAAAAATGGCTTTAAATCTTAATCGCAAAACAATAAACATCTAAAAACAATCTGTAAATTTATTAGATAATAATCAGATTACTACAAATCACATGACTACTACTATTTGTTGGTATAATTACAAGACAATTATAAAATATTATAAATTATAACAATCATGATATATATATAAGTATTATCAAAATTTAATAATATATGTGATTTAAAAATATAAATAATATAAATAAAATCAAACTCCAACAATTTACAAAATATTTAATAAGTTTTTCAATTATAATTTTTCTGATATTTCAAAATGATATTTCACATTAATTGAAAATATCCTCGGAGAAATGAAATAAATTTTTTTTTTTTAATGAATGCTTCTAAATTATCAGATTTATTTAATGAACTTCATATTCACATTACCTTTTGAATCAGTTCCTGAAATCGTTTTTCTTTTCCACACGGTATAAATATAATTGTTTGTTTTATTAATGTATGTAGTAGTATCTTGTGTAATGAAAATATTATTGGTGAAATAATTTTTTAAAAATCTATATAACTTATAATCAAATAAAAAATTGCACTGACAAACACAGTCAGAAAACAACATTTTCATGAAACAACGTTTTCTAATTCAAATATATAAATAATAATATTTATTAAAAAGAACAATAAATTTTGTACTAGAATAAAAGAAAGGTTCACAAAAATAATGCACAGGATTATAAATGTACAGGATGTAAGACGTGACTTATTGTTGATTCTTACTCACTTTAGAGTTCGGGAAAGTGCGAGATTATCGCACAGTATTACAAAGTAGTCAATTAAATAGCATCGATAGGGATATACTGAAACAATATTCGGAATCGTTGACAGTAATCGGATATTGAAATTTAATTGTCTCGTACACGGGGTCTTATGAGTATAGTCGCAATTCCAGAACTAATCGCACTTTGCTGACGTTCTCGCTATCCTTCGCTAGTTTAACTTACTTTGATCTCGATGTCGCAAGCATTGCATCGACTAACAGAACGTGGTCAAACTTGACAATGTTGTAATATGGGATCAACTCGTTAATCTCTAATCAAAACACGTTTTAGCATTTCATTATTCTATCCCGGCGATAATTGACATTGGCATGTCAAGATAATATGATTAAAATGTCGTCATAAATATTCAACGAAATGTGCAACTAAAAATCACGCTTATGTCATGAATGCTAAATGTTATTTAATTGCATAATTGTTAATTGCGGTTACAAATGCGATTTTAGTACCACATAATCGATTAAGCTAATTAAAACAAATTTATTTTGGTAAGTCTACTGTGACCAAAGATCTTAATGAAAATGTGACAAAGTAATAATTAAAAAGTAATTAACATCCATTACAAATGCGTCATTTTAAATTCCATTCATCCATGACTGGATATATAGATGCACGTTAATTATCTTTATTGCCCCAACTACTTACTTAAAAAGAAAAAAGAAGAGTTTTCTAGGGAAATTCAATCGAACAATTTGCATAATCACGTGAATGGTCGTACAGACAAATCGGTTTATCTAGCGAAATAGCCAAGTTTAGTTTCGACAATCGCATTTAAGGATTACACGCTAAAAACAACAACAACAAAAAAACATGGAAAAAGGTGCATTTATACGTTTATTAATTTCACTATATAGATGCTTGGAAATCGTTTTTTTTTTTAAATGCACCGCAGATAAATGAAATTGTTCCATATGAATGTTTGCGAAAATATAAAAGCACCAAACAATTTTATTTACGGTCGCGAGAGGAATAAAATATTAAATATTTGTTTTGGATTCGAGTTGCTCGATATATACGAATTATCGAGCGCGACGAAAGCATTTTGAAATGAAAGTGCATTCAGCAGCTTTAACCGAAGTTTTTAATATAGATAAATTTATAATCAATTACAAATTTATGTATGAAGTGAATTATAATTTTAAATGATTTTTTAAATCTATGTTAATAATAATGCATTATACCAAATATAGATCGATTGGATTGATTAAATCCGTTGTCATCCAAGATTTACATGAAATTAATTTAATTTTCATTATTTTGTTATATCATACATATGTTATCATCTTCATATGTTATCATCAAGTCATTCATAACATTAAATTTTAAAAACTTTCTAACTCACACCACATGCAAGAATAATATATACCTTTACATATATATCACTGCCGATTACTTTTTGGGCAGAATGAGTACAAAAAGTACTCTTTAAATTCTCCTTTGCATCGATATGTGAGCTCGACTTTTATGAGCTCAAATAGAGCTCTAAAAAATGTACTTAAAATATGAGCTCAGAAATCGACTAAAAGAATACTTTTTGTACTTATTCCGCGCAACTGTTTACTTTTGCTGTTTGGGGTAGATCTTAAAATAAACATTTTTCTTTTACCTTTCCTATATACTATCTAATTTTACCTCATCTGTTCAGTATAAACTAAATCAAAACCAAGTCCAAATAAATTACAACACTTTCCTATAGCTTTGACCTATATATTTGTAGTTTTACAAGAATATTTCGTTTTCTTTTTTATTCTGACTTACAGCGTCATCTCTCTAGTTTCTCATTCAATATATAAGGCTACTCATCTTTTTCTACTTTATTAGTCTTTCCTACTTTTCCCGTTTCTGTCTCCTCTCTCATTTGTTTCACAAGTTTTTCCAAACTCTTTTTTTCATGCTTCGACATTTATCTCTCCGTCTTTTGTCTTACGGCAATAATACATTTTATTTATTTATAAGCTAATTGTTTGCAAACCTATGGAATTTATTTCAACACTTCATCGAATAGAAGATTAAAATAATTATAAATTTTTGTAATAATCCATCATAAAAATATACCATTCCTTCGGTCTCTGAACTTTTACCATTATGATTTGCTTCGTCGAATAAATTTTTCATTTTCATAAAAAAATTGGACAAAAATATCATCTTCCGTAATATCTCAGTGAAAAGTTTTTCCCTGAATTGCCGGAGGTGCGAGGGAAAATTTCCAAGTTTGCCATGTGTTGGACAGATACATAGAAATTGGTGCTGCTTCCATTCTTTTATCCGGTGAATCTCATAGTGGCTGTCGAAAGTTTCGAAAAGCGAACGGGTCGCAGATGTCGCCCAATCGTTGCTCTTGGCCACTTATCACGTTGTCTCCTGAGAACTCGACAGTTCAATCGCAGATTAACTAAAGGAACTTCGCGTTATCTAGACTGTGCTTTACCTGCAATATAAATAAATCGTTTTTTGTTTAATTCGATTAACATTCTTTTATTATATTACATTATTGATTTCAATTTATTAGCGGTTATAAATTTTCCTACAGAATGGCATGTTAACAAAGGGGATAATTTTTCTAAAATTTTTGGAAAATTCTTTATTAGAGATATTAAAAACCCTATTACCATATAGCTGGGTATATTTTAGAATTGGGATATATTAAGTGACCACCTGTAAGCACGAAACTTGCGTTTACCTTATTTTGTCTTGACATCTAAATTACTTGAAGTTTAGACATGCTTCAACTTCATGTGTGATTGATCAATTTCAACTTCATATTATTGAACAAGAAATATAGAAAAGGACTTTTACTCACTTTGTTTTGCATAGTCGTTAAATTTGTTCAAATTGTCTACATATATAGACACTTTCGGTCTCACATGCCGTACGATTTAGATTTCCATATGTAATAAATACTTCATTGAACTAACTTCATTGAAATCAAATGAAATGAATGAATTTCATCCATTTAATGAAGTTTTTAATTAATCAGTAATGTTAATATTTCAAAGAAGGATAATTATTTTTTTTCTTTTTTTTTGTGATTAACTTGATCGTGTCGAGTATCGTGAGAATGATAATATTATCTTGGATTCACATATGTCTTGTCAAGTAATTTTCTTTGTATTTCTGTATTATTTAATTAAATATTAAATCCTTGGAATGTACGATCTCTTCAATACAACAAAAAATACAACAAATACTACTTGCATAATCTTTTCACAAACCCTTATATAAATTTCCAATTATCATTATATACATACAAATATTAAAGATAATTACTTAAAAATATAAAACAATGGATCGATAATTAAGATGAATAAATGAGTCCATTAACTTATTTAGATTTAATGAACTTTGACATATTGGTGTTAATGTTAAAAATTAAAAATAATATCTTACCCGCAGCAGGTATTAATACGATAACAGAGTAGATTCGAAGATAATAATGAAGTAGTGGAAACAAACAGATAGATTCAGCTTTACGCGTCATGCATGAAATAGCATCGAGGTCAGACACGGCAGTGAATGATATGGGAACGAATGTATGCGTGAATTTTTTACAACACAATAATGTTTACATAAATCTTTTTCTTCATTTAAAACTTCATCTTTCACGGCTCTCTACCGTTGTGAAAACCAGACGTATTCTTGAATTTGTTTATAGAGTACTTTTTTATTCTTTTACTTCGACCCGCACCGTAGGTAGGCACGAAGTATTGAATTTGGTCACGTTTCGATTTCTGAATTTCTTACTTTCAGAATTTTTTATAAGAAAAG
>JAPYZR010002795.1:0-19560 GCA_030522945.1 Trichopria nigra
TTTGGAAGGAGACAGCAGGTTAATATTGAGATCACCAAGGATCATGATCTGATCAGTTATCGTGTAGGCGTGATTAATCGAAAGTTGCAAACTATCAAGGCATTTAAGCGATATATACGATGGCCTATAAAGAACTGCTATAATTAATTTGTTATTATGGAGTTGAAGCGAACACCACAACAGCTCAAGGTAATCAATATATATATGTATATATTTTTTCACTTTCTTACTTTTTTTATTCTTTTGCAAATAGTAATGACGGTATAACGTTAAAAATAGCATAAAAAATGTTTATCGATAATTAAAAACAGTTCACACTAAATTGATTTCGTAAATTATTTTATACAAACTAAGTGAAAATTACTGCATTTAATATTAATTTCAACTGTTTGAATATCAAAATAATTTTAAAATAAATGTTAAATTGTCGAATTGTTATTGTTGTCGTTTCTAGTTTAAAATACTACAAACACGCTGTATCCCATAAACATGATAAAAAATGTTATACATACTCTGGAAATTTGTTCGATTTCGTATCTTTTTTTCTTTTTGATATGCTTGACAAATAAATTGTTAAATCGTGAATTTTCATCTGAAGTTTTTTCTATCCTTTTGTCGAATGTTCCGTTGGGCAACGTAGTATTGACTCGAGTTTCTTCGAGTTTTGTTTTCAAGCACTGGTAAATCACATTTTTATTATGATCTCTGCATATTTCCAAAGTACCGATTACTCCACGAAGCGCTATGAGAGATAATGGCCAAACACGTTTACTGCAGAAAACAACAACAACAATAAAATTATTATTTAAAATTTATTCTCAATAATTAAATGGTTAAGTATAAAAATGTGCTGAAAGTAAAAATATTTTATATACGGTGAACTAACCTGCTACTCTCATTCGAAATCCATTCTCCTAATTCCTTCGGAGTGACTGATTGTAAAAAGCTTTGCCATATTTTTGGTAATTTGCTCCATAAATCCGAGATATAAAAGTCCTATAAAGAAAAGAATGTTTTTCATTAATTATCTGACAAACGCAAAGAAAATTAGAACATTTTTTAATATTGACAATTTACAATAAAGCAAAACTTGCTGGATGTTGTGGCTATATATATTTATATATAATCAGCAACATTTTTTGATTTAATTTTGTTTGTTTTATTATCATTTCTTTATGATTGGTACATGGAAAACACATATATATGGTATTTTTACTTCTTGTTTAATTTAATTTAATATTTGAAAATTGTATGCCTGTTTGGGAAAATATTATTTTCTGTTCTTATATATTTTAATTTATTTATTTAGACAAAAAATTAATGTAGGATATGATTTTCGTATTTTTTTAGTAAGCTTTCTCGTCAAAATATTCAGGACGGATCATTCTTAACATTCTGAAAAGTTCATAAAAATTGTTTTATATATTACATTTATATTTATATATCGGTTTACAATTAAAAAAAAAGGACTTAAAAAATACATCCCCTGAATAACACGTAAACTGTAAGATACAGGGGCCTTATTCAACCTGGATTTATTTCGATCAATTTTTGTCGGCAATATAAAAGTTTTTTTTTCATTTTAAATAAAGTAATTTAGTGCTCTAAACTCGATAAAAATATTTCAATAAAATGTTAAGTCATTCAAAATTTTCCTTGAAATAAACATTTTAAATATTGTACAGACAACTATTGATCAACTTTATAAATAAACAATATACATTTAATATTCTAAAATGATGAAGAAGTAATAATTTCAAATTGAATTTCAGCCACTTTTTAATGATTACTGATGCAACCGACAGATGTCACCGAGCCCTCACGTAACACATAATGGACAGGTAAACAAAGTTTTTTGTTTGTTTCTGATATAGCACATAGAAAAATATGAAAAACTAACCACGACATAAGAATCCAATAACCATCCGTAGATGTCCAGGACTTGAAAGATTTGTTTGATTGTTATTCTCAATCCGGAGCAAACTTGACATTTACACAAAGTGTTTACGCACGTGTTATCGGCTGCAGCCATGTCGATGATACTGAATCCTATTACACCGAATGTTTGTCGAATGCTGGACGTTAACTCCATCTGGCACGTAGTTAGGAACTCCTAAAAAATATGTGAGTCGATAACGAAGATATTGCCATTATCGATATCAATCATTTTTTTTTCAAATACATATATATTTGATTATTTAATAAATATTTAATAAAAATATACATATGATATGTCAATATGATACTTTAGTGAACAAAGTATATGTACAGTAAATATCCTGTAAAATTCATCTTTGAAAACTCGTTTGTGTTAAAAAGAAATGCGTTTTAAAAATATTATTTATATTGCATAATAGAACTGTTTAATAAAATAAATATTAATTTTTATTTTATTTAGCAAGATATCGGAAATAATATAATATATTTTAGAATATACGATACATTTACAAACTTCATTCCATAATCAAATAAAGTTATAAATTATCACATAAAAAACGAGATTTTTTTTTTTCATTAAATTATATGTAAGTATAATAGTTAATATTTTTTTTTCTATATTCATGGCACTATACATATATATGATTTATTGATATTAACATTTATGATTAAAAAGTAAGATTTTAAAACAATTTTGTCTGTTGACCTTGTCAAATACAAATATAGAAGTGAACATTTTTCTATTGCGATTTAAAATCCAAATCCAATTTTTTATATTTCGATTTGTTATGTTTTTTTTTTCAATAGAGCATTCTTCTGTTCTGCACAAAATCAATTGTACTTTTTGGATACTATATATGATTCATATTTATGAAAATGCATTTTAATTAATAATAATAATAGATAAAAAGTAAAATGACAAATACTTGCAATTAATTTAGATTAGTGACATAATCAAAGCTTTGACGAAAAAAAAAACTTTTAAAGTGCAACTTATATATCAATTAACGAAGAAATATCGCAATTAACAGTTGTCACAATTTTTTTGCGTAATCTAAACATTTCATCCAAATGGGAATCTTTTAAAAATTTTTCCCAGGTGCAACTGTGTTGCTCTAATTAAATACATATCATGATTTTTATCAGGTGAAATATATATTCGCAATATACTATAGCGTTACGTAAAGATTTCATCAAATTAAATACCCAAGAAAGTAGTACTTTTGATGCATATATATATAGGCTGTGTTTTAAATTTATCATTGATGTATTCATACAGTTAATGACATTTGTTTAATTAGCATATACAAATATGATAAATGGACGGAATAACTCAAATATTAAATCGAACCAATTTACTTCCTGAATCTAATTAGCACGATTAAATCAATTTATGACGGTCGATATATAGCATATAAGACAGATTGAAAATGTCGAAACATTCCTCTGCGCTATAACCGATTTTATATGTCAGAGTTGTATAACCTGTTAGAATTAATTGGGGCTCAGCGACGAATAACTCATTCGAATTGAGATTTATAATCTTGCGTTGTGTATATATATGTGCCATGTACATATGTATCTTGATGTCATTTATCAAATTGACAATTGATATCAAACTTTATTAAACACGCGTATTCATATATGGTGATTCTGTTGACATTTCCGCCAAGTGAAAATTGATTAATTTCTTAACAATTCATGAATGAATGCTATTAGTACCTATATATGCCCATGGATTTTAATTTCTTGACCCCAATATGAATAATTTAATATATAGAAAGTCTTAGTTTAACTTAATTTGACGTTTCGGCCATGATGTTGACCATACTTCAAAAATTTATTTTATCAATAGACGTATATATGATCGTATTCAGTGTTTCGGTTCATACAATGTACATAGTATTGGAATCCATTTCAAAACCTCGTCTGGTGAGTTTTAGCATACAAACAAAAAATATATGTAGGTACTTATAATGCAGATTAGAAATTAAACTGGGAAGAAAATAATGGAGAACATATCGCAATGAAATGAAAGTCATAATATGTAATTACGACGAAATCATCATCAACGATTTTAATCAACAATCCTCTTCCCTTTACATGCATCTGTCATCACTATGACGACACTGCTGTGATCTCATTGTTATACATTTTTATGTAATACGGAACAGACTTTTCAACTTAATTAACTCAACCTATATCCCAGACCTATGTGGGTATATTTTACGGAGTTCTTGACCGGCATTCCCTATAAGCTGTTAACGAGGTTGATTCACATCAGTTTTTTTATTTTCATTGAAAAAACCGAGTTGTCATTATATTGTTTTTCATGCGTGTCAAAGTCTATTATCATCAATTTCAGCTTTAATCGCGGTAATCGATATTATACAATTTATTAAAGTAGTAATCATATATCTAATAAAGATTCCCTGCTCCTTGGCTACTAAACCTTAACATAAAGTTCAGTTTGATGCTAGACGTATTTTTAACTGATACGTTTTTATCCAGTTTTTGCCCATATTAGAAAACCCATTTATGTTTGCATCCATTGTACGTCCATTATACTTGAACAATGATGGACGTCAATTGTACGTACTAATGAAGTAAATTGGACGTTCAATGGACGAATTATTGAAAGGCCGGTTTAAATGAACAATGGATCAATGGACGCGTACCTCTGCTATTCGGATAGGTGTTGCTTAGGTAATTATTTTATTTCTAATTTTTAATTTTCAAGTAAACGGACATACATAAACCCTATTTACATTTCACACATGTATAACGAACGATAGTTAACGCCGAAAACTGTGGGAAAAATATGTGCCATAGAATTTATGATCTATTTCTATTAGGTAAGGATTAAGGTTGATACGTCACGAGCAAATGTGCTTACAATTTTCGTGGATGTTTAGGCAGTAATGACTCCACGAAGCTCGTTCATCACATCCATCAAGTGCGGTTATTGAATCGCATTATAAGCAGCGATAATGGACCCCAAGCTAAATAACGTAACACGCTGCAATGGCGAAAGACAATTAGGAACAATCCGTATATATATATCTCGAACGTAGGCATATATATACTTAATCATCGGTGTGCCAAACCCGGAGTTGATGAGTTGATGACTATGCCAGTCCAGTTTCGATATTCCTAGCCGCCGTGAAAGTGACGTCTGATGATGTCCTTGTACGTCTATGATTAAATCTTTCATGTGTTTTTTTTTCCCTGGATTATCATAGGCAGCGCACGTTTCATTATCGCTGACAAATGCATCGTCGAATGAGCAATGTCACTTTATATGGCACTTTCTCTTATTATTCGACGTTTCTCGGGTCATTTACACCAACGATACCGGAGGAATATGACAATACACGACTGAAATATATCAATGACGTTTAGTGTATTTCCTGATGTCCCAAAAAGAATTGTATAATATATAGAGGTATTGTATGTAATGTAGAAAGTGCATTTGACGTGCTACGAATATTTTATTTTTATATGGATTTGATTTCATTCTGAAAGTACCATATGGAATATATATGGAAAAAAGTGTTCGCAATTTAATACAGTAAAAATACGAAATTAATCGAGCAAATGAAACGCATGTAATTGTAAAATATTTACAATCTTTCTAAATAATGGAGTCATAATTTCTGTCTGTACTCAATTGAAATTCATTCCCGCACCATTTATAAGAGCACCATAATGGTCATTGCCTTTTATCACGTTTTATAAGGCTAAAGTCTCGAGAAATTTTCGCTGCAATGCACGCATTGAATACGCATTATATATAGATAGTGGCTCAACTTCAACTCGAAAGAAACGAATGCGGTTGGAATATCACGTATACATCCATGTTAATCGCGTTGACATTTTCATCAAAATGGGAACACGTGCCGCAGCGAATGTCAACATAAATACTTCAACATTTCAATTTATTTGCGAAATCAACTGCGGGAATATAGATGTTGCGAGTTTTGTCGGTATTAATCCACGCAACAAGAAATATGTAGATGACTAAAAAGTACTTCGAGATACGACATACTTGAAAGTATTTATATATGTCTTGTTATTAATATGGATTATTAATATTATATACATTATATATATATAATGTATATAATATATACGTATACGGGGTGGGCCATTTTAATCAATTCACCCGAATACCTCAAAAAGTAAGAGCTATACAAAAAAATTGTTCAGGATAATGGGGACCATCTTTTGACATTATTGGTTTTAACCTTGTCATTAATTTTTAAGGTTATTTGGAGGTGATTTTTTTGTTTAATGGGAATCCCAATTTCTGTCACCGGATTCGAAAAGAACGGGAAATTTTACTTCTGAAACGATAGTTTTTAATTCGTAAGAATGTGACATTCAGAAGGTCAGAATAAAGGTCAAATGTTAAAAAATCACCCAGAAGCAGTTTCCTTTGAACTTTTCAGGATTTATGGGCGAAGAAATGTAAGGTTATCGAGGCCAACGACCTTGAGCATCTGGACTAACGTTAATTTTCAAGGTTATCTGAAGGTTCGAGTGATTTTTTTAAGCAAAACCCCTTTTTACGTTTATTTAACATTCTAAAAGTCACATCCTTATATAAATTAAAATTGAATGCCGGTCTTAAAAATAGGGGTTCCCATTAAAAAAAAAAACACTTTGACCTTGGAATAACCTTGAAATTTCGATTTTGAAAAAATCGCATATTATATCGATTAAAATATATTGAGTATAATAATGACTAACATAAAACATTATAGAACAGATTTCTAATATACAGGGTGGGCCATTTTAATCGATCCACCCAAATATCTCAAAAAGTAAGCGCTAAGAAAAAAAATTATTTAAACAAAAGTTGCTCAGGATAACTTAAAATGAAATTAATCATTTATATTATATTTTGTATTTTTACGCAGCTAATTTTACTACGTGAATCATAATGTATCAATGTTTGCCAACGTCACACGTAGTAAAAAAGCATAGCTTTTTTACAGTGCGGGCATACATAATCTATAATTAACGTTTTTTAGATTAAGAAATAATCGACCTCGCCTTTCAACCAAAAAATTGAAAATTAAAAATCATCTAAACGGATTTTCCAATTTTCAACTACGTTTTACTTCTTCCCTAGTAGAAAATGAGGCCAATATTTGACATCTATACTTAATGAATTCCTGAAAAAAATGGCCGCATTAACTGGTCTTATTTTTCACTTAAATAAATATTTTTATTTGTTCAACTATATTTCACACCCCAACAATGGGCCTAGAATAATCGGGAAATAATGTAAGTCAAAATAGAGTGCATCCTCCTCAGTATGAAAGACTTAAAAAAAAACCCTTTTCTACTCCGAGGTAATTTGGCACGGCATGATATATACTGAAGTAGAAGTTTATACATATACAATCTGATATACAATAGTGTACAACCGATTAACGGTATTTCAAAGCATGGTCTTCTTAGTAGAATTTCAAGCAAATAAGTCCAGTACAAGAATTATTCCCAATGAGTAGTTATTTAATTATATCAAATCATTTTTAGTTGATGGCCCTTGCGGATTATGCCAATGTGCACGCATGAGGGGCCAACGCGGCTAATTCAATTGCGTACCAAATATTCGACGATGGCCCCTTATCGCAATGTATTTGAATGCCACTCATTATTATTAACCAGTTGCTGATCACTTAGTATATATTTATATTTATTGTATAAAGAGGAAAATACCAAAAAAACAGGCTTTATGCGATTTAAATTTAAACATACAAAAGAAATCTGATCATTTAGTACAAAGCACGTCTTCGTGTTTCCAAGTTCGGTTTCAATAGGAGAAATCGGGATTTGTTCTGTCGGAACTGAAACCACAAGAACATTAATGATACTAAAGATTCCAAGTTACATTTTTCTGTTGGCAAGACCAAGTGAAATCCGTGTTGTTCGTTTTAATTGCAGAATCCATCGTTTGGAGTTAAAAGTTTCGACCTATTTTTTTCATTGATTCTTCAAACGATTTTGTCTAAATATTGCACGCAATGTCATGGGAATAATATACATCGCTTTGGACGTTTTAACAAATGCACTTGTTTCATATGCCGGTGTATACTACACATACAATAATGTGAATAACAGGTCGTTTCGATAAAAATAGTAAAGTCGTAATCCTCTAAAGGTGTTCATAAATTATTTTATATTATTCAATTACGCTATGTTTTTTCGAAGACTTGGCCGCAAAGTACCGTAGCTGCGTAATAACGTAAAGGCGCGTTTTTATAAAAAAAAAAAAATGCCATAATCCATTCTTTCCATCACCCCATCGAAAAAGCAGACTTTACGAGCTGGATATGCGATAATCGTCTTCCGGAAGTGGTTATAAAGCGCGTAAGGTACATGAAACACGCCAAGGCAGAGTGCAATTACCGATCGCACAACTGGACAGAAAATTACAGGGAAATTGTCGTCGTGTAAATTGCAGCGAAAGGACATAATATAATTGTCGAGTAACGTCTCGACAAAAGTTCGTCCCGCGAGCCGTGAGTCCCTGGACCGCCATTAAACGGTGAGCAATTAGCCCATGAAAAAGTAAAATTTGTAATTGCTAATTATTTGGGTCAGGTGAACAATAACGTGACATTCGCCGAGTATATACATTCGTTCAGGTTTGGAAAATGGCTGGAAGATAGCGATCTTAAATACTGCGAAGCGGACAATATAATGAAAATTGGACGCTTATATAGCAGGCAGATGCAACTTTCTCCGCAGTCGAATGAGAATCCTTAGGATGTAAATTTTAAGAAATGAAAGTGCAATCCTCTACTTCACTTTTCGCGTGTTGCCTTACATCCAAAAAAAAAGGGAAAGGTATTTTGTTAACGCTGGTTTATTATTAATATTACCGATATGTATGTTATAACCCATCAGTATAGAAACATTGCATATTGATATGATGCAAGTGTTTCTACTTCTTCACCTGTGGATTACACGTAAACAATTAGCACACTGCGTTTTGCAGATATTGCACCATTTCAAAACCGTTCCCATATAAAGTGAACATGTTAATATTCAACATCGAAAATGTCGTATAATGTAATTGTCAGAATAATAAGTTTGACGTATTATGTGATACTTCGGCTTCGGAGGAATTGTACATTATTACGAAGCTTGTAAATTAAAAATTGCCTCATTTAATTAAAATAAATTATATAGTTTATTTTCACAATACATGTGTAAAATATTTATTATTTAGGATTTTGTCACATTTTTTAAAAATCATTCTTGAAAATATTCATTTTTAAAAATACGTAAAACGATTTTCTAACAATTTCAAAAAAGCTATCTTTTGAGGGTGATTACTTTACTTAATTACTTGGCATTGATTATTGAATTTTTAACTTTTTCAAATGTTGTACGACGTTGTAAGTCTTTGTTATTTAACGTAATTCATGACAAATTAACAATTGGCAATAATTTCCTTAATACTTAGCGATATGTTAAGGATTTTTCTCAACTTTTGTCATATTCATCTTTCATCATTCATCCGTTATATTTAATTTTCGTTTAACATTTCTCATATTCGCCCTGATTTTTGTCAGTTTTCGTTCAGTTTTATCTGCTGTTATCAACAACAGTTTCTATATTCATTTTTAAGTTTGTTACGTTTTTTATTTCACTATCTGTCATCAAGTTCGGATGGTTTTATTTTTTTTTTTCCAGAACGTTTGCCCTTTATCTACAAATTTCTACACTTTGTTTGATTTCCAAGCTTTCATCTATATTTTACCAATCGGAGTTGTCAATCATTTTTGGACCATTTTTTAGTTTCTCTTGATTTGTATATGAATTTTTTCAGAAAAAAGTTAATGGCAGGAAAAATCTATAGATTAGATTTATAAGATTTAAATCACGTCAAAATTAGATCATATACTTGAATTATTAGATCACTATAACAAGATCTAGAATGATCAATTTCTGCTTAGACCTGTCGACGTCTATCACGATCTGTTTACATTTTATCAACTGTTTCACAATTACATAAACATTTATTACTTAAATCGTATATTTGTAATGGTAAAAATGTAAGTTCCCACAAACTCTATGTGAAAATTCTCACTTTAACCACGTTGGATGTAATATAGTATTTTACTTATATTATTAAGACGACGATCATTACTTATAATAATGACATAAATGACCCGTTAGTATATAAATTCTTCTTCAAGTTTCTGGTTATGGCAGTGAGAGCAATTTGCTAATACTACGTTTCGTACACTATTTACATACCAATGATCGTAATGTAGTGCACGTAAACTATACGATATTCATTAAACTGATAAAAAGCCGAGATTGCACAGCTCTCTGTGCCGTATATATATCATGAACACCACACGTAATGGACATACTGATTCGTCGTAAACATATATTTCTGTCAGAGATTTCTGTAATCAAGTCTGCCGAAGATTTTGATCTACGTAATCTGTAATAATGCAGCTTAATGCAAAATTGCTTCCCCATTCATTTTTTTTTACGTTCTGAAAATAAAATTATATACGTTTTACTACTTGATTTCCGTTCCGTCAGAAATCTCTTACGTCAGTTTCGAGAGCATCGGCTTCTCGCTCGGAGCAACGCCGAGCTGTATTTTCACACATTATCTCGTTATAGTTTCACGGCATTTATAATTTCGACCAACAGTATATAGAGATTGGATGAAGTATTCGATTTGGTCACTTTGGAAAAAATGTCACTCTATATTTTTTCATCAAATGTCCACGTTTCAGACCGTAAGCAACTGAAAAATATGCAGTAAAAAAGAATGTTCGAACACTTGTTCATGTATGGATTTGCACGATATACTCAAGAAGCAACCCAAAGATTTAATTCTGCAACCTATTCCTGGATACGCTGGAACTGTACGAAGAACTGATTAGATTTTAGTCATCTGTTCTTTTTTTCAATCGCCCATAATTACAAGTCGAGATATCTTCGATTTTGAGCATTATTATATAGAAACATTTTACATTTTATTGCAGAAACGGAGCACTTATAGAACTCTTTAAGAGTTTCTATTGAACTCATTAAGAGCCTTTATTGAAGTCTTTAAGAACCTTCATTCAAACACTTTAAGTGTCTTTACGACTGCGTTTGTAATATTGAAAAAGTGAAAATAAAATAAAGCAGTCTTTATACTAAATGAAAATTTAAAACTTGCGTTTCGATCCTAAAGTGCGGATCCTCTTCAGAAATTAAAAATTAAATAAATAAGTGTTTCATTATTTAATTTTTAATTTCTGAAGAGGATCCGCACTTTAGGATCGAAACGTATTAGTTTTTAATTTTCATTTAGTATAAATACTTATTTTTAATTTCACTTTTTCAATACTTTAAGTGTCTCATTGGATGCATTAAGATCTCTTATTGAACTATTTAAGAGTATTAGTTACAATCTTTAGGAGTCTCTATTAAATTCTTTAAGAACCTTTATTGAACTCATATTGAACTCATTAAGCATATTTATTGAATTCGTTAATAGCTCTCATTGAACTCTTTTAAAGTCTTTATTGAACTCTTTAAGAGCCTTAATTGAACACATTAAGAGCCTTTATTTTAAATTTCGCGTTTTTATTGGCGTTATTTCGCAGCACCCCGAGACTGCATTCTTTATCGCAGCTATACGAGTGTGCTTTCGCAGGATGACACTTGATTTTGATGCTGCAACAATTTTGCAAAACACCGGGAACACTTGCTGCACTATTACGGCTGCCAAGTTTACTGTCGGAGGCAAATTGCAACAGCTTAGAAGAACGCATGCTGTAAAGCAGCCGTCACTTTTTCTGCCGCAGCAAAGATAGCCAGCCAATATGTTACTTAGGAAACTGCATATAGGCTCTTCGCAGATCAAAGTGTCATATTGCAATGCTTTCAACGTCGTTTGAAAGTGTAATAGGCCTGTCGAGACTGACAGCATATTGCATCTTCTTGCATAATACATTTTCTTTCAGCGGCGTCTTATTAAGTGTGACAAAGGTTTAATGTCGCAAAAATGAATTTCACGACACTCGATTTCATACTTTGAAAACAGGACATTAAAGTAATGTAGTAATGCCTTTAGGCTGCAATCTTCTTATTTAATAACAACGCGGAAGACGTGGTGAATTCGTAATGTACAATTAGAATTTTTGCGATTACTTAATTTCGTACGTTCGTGTCGCCTCAAATTCAACGAGATGTGTACACTGACTTAATACAAACGCTTAATAAATATATATAGACACAATGATTCTTGAAAGTAACATTTACATGACAAAACATTTATAACGATATACTTTCATCATTATCGCAATGTATGGATTCTTCATAGTAACGATGATGTTGATGGCGATGGCGATGGTCATATATTAATAATGAATCTGATGAACATTTCGCTTACCATTAATAACAATATACTGATTACAGATCGGGTATAGAAAGTGACTAATGAAAGAATAATAATGGAGGGATAAAAATTGAAACGGTTGAATGGGCTTAAATGAAGAAATATATCTTGCTCCAGGTGAAGTGATACTCGGTACCAATACTTAATATTAGGCATTAGCTAGCTAAGCTATTTGTATATATACAACTCGAAATCCATCGTTCATATTTAAGCCAGGGCTGAGTTCTACGACTATGCCCTATACTCATATGCATGCTCACATTGAACGATCAGTTTTATGACGTCCAGGTATAGTCAGCATATTAATTTTCGATATCCATAGTTAGTCCGTGTTTATAGTAGTCCAGTTATATTAGTCCGTGTCAAGTGATCGACATTGTAATTGTCTACTGTATACAGATTCTGATGAAATTCCACTACTCCCATCAATGGACCATATTCGACCAAATGGCTTGTAGTGGGGAGAAGGATAGAGGAGAGTATATATAGATTTGCACAGGGATAAATTATATAGGTTTTGTTTTTATTTAAACTACAGGGAATACTATATTTTCATAGATTGGAGCGCGGATCACTTTGAATATAACATGGACATCTTTAAATAAGAAAGTCATAAAGTAAAATAGTGTCAAATGATTGACATTTGGTATGTACGTGGATTCTTACGTGATAAACCAAATGTTTGAAAAGGTACAATCACGTAGATAGAACCATATTAAAACTTTTCTATTGTAAAAAAAAAAGTACAGGAATCCAAACAATCCGCCAAGTACCAACATTACAACAATTTACATCAGCTTGATATGAAATTTCTCACACGCGTATTAAGGATACACCGCGCTCTAAACATTCCAAACACACCAGAATATAACGTTGAGAGATCCAGATCCAATGCACTTCCAATTGTCACGAGAGATGACGTCAATTGTGTACGTGTAATGGATGTACAAAAGATTCAATTTTCGTCTGTGGACGAATCATGGACGTCTAATGCGTATAGTGTTAATTGGGTTATTACACGAAGTGTAATGACACTCCTCATTTCAGGTAGCAATTTGAAAATTCGTGATGACAAATATAATCGCATTCATTGAGAAATCACGTGTAATCTCCAGAAAGATGGTGGAAAGGTAGATCAAAGAAACTGAACGATTGTCACGCCTGAATTTTTAATAACATCTGACACTTACACACGAGATAACCTACATAGCAAACGAAAAAGATACTGAAATGAATTCGAAAGGGATTAAAAGGTACAGAAATGAGATTCTTGCAGTGAGAATCTGCGATAATGCTTTTATATAGGAGCAATCAATTCTAGAAATTCATTCGAAAGAAATCAGATTTTCACTGCTGAATCCAGGACCGATCAATCCCTTCACCTGGGGAGAGTTAAAACCGTTTAAAAATCATTTTCAGTAAGAAACGCGATACGAATTCATCGTAAATTACTTTCAATCTCGAATCTTTTTAAGAATTCAATCTCTGTCGTAACAGTAGGAAAAAGTGACATTAACTGGATGACACGTGAGTAGCATACGTATGATACTTCTACCGGCGCAACCTTGTACGCGCTCGTGAAGCACCTAACGCGGAACGGCAATATCACCTGGCTTTTTTTCTTTTTTTTTTCCATGGCACTTTCTTCAAATTAAAGACAACGTTTGTTTTCCTACTATCGAGTCTGATTGTAATTGCACACTCCAGATGTGAGCGCGAGTGCTCGCGCCGGAGGTCGTGATAATGATACCTCGACTAAAAGCAATCCGCCCCTCGTATTTATTAATAATAAACGCCATCAGATATACGTATATATATACATGAAAACTTATATTCTTCCACGGACGCTCCACTTTACCTGGCACTTTCACTCTCCAACAGTTACGTTATTGCCCGTGAGCATTCGCCGCACGTCTGCGGCGTCTCTTCCTCACCTCTGTGTGTCAGTATGTATGTGTGTCTGTCTGTGTGTCTGTGTATATATGTCTGTCTGTCTGTCTGCGCGCGCGCGCGTGTGTGTGTGTTTGTGTGTGTGTATGTGTGTATAGGAGCGTGGGCCCCGACTTTGAGAGCCAAGTGTAGCATCTGCCGCCACGCTCCGAAAGACTTTCCTGAGAATCGGACTATCTATAGGAAAATAATGCAATCTCGGCACACTATCGGACCTTAAAATAACGCGCCAAGATTCCTAATTGCATATCGCGTTACACGCGCCTTGCGTATTTTGTAATTGCGGTCATCGCGACTTTATTATGGAAAGTATACGAGCACGCGAAGCAGTTTTATGAAACTAGTATAATATTATCTGTAACAAATTCGTGTAGTTATATATATTGCCGATTATATAAAGGACGGATGAGTTTGCAGCGAATTAATCATTTCGGTAGGTGTATGTACGATTGGCGAAGGTGTTATATTCGCCATATTGCGTAATAAGCATTAAGAGGAGTGGCACTTTCGACTATACATACGCGCAAGATCGCAAAGGAGAGCAGGTTCTGGTGTAAGGACCTTTCCTTTGGTGCATCGTAATTTGCGGACGTGCTGGGGATTACAATATGACCATACGCGCTCACGGAATTAGCCTACTTTGTGCTCATATTGCGGGAGATCTTTACGTAAACGCGCGGTATATATACCATCAGTGCCAATTATACGGCTTCCGGGTGATGATCGGGCTTTTTTTTTTTGGGTTGCCGATTTCGGCATATCGTTTCTTTCATCTGCGGTCAAGTTTCACTCCACGAAGTTAAGTACACGAGACAATACACGGAATCAGGATATTCCTTTCCATTTTAAAATTTTCACGAGAGTAAATTTAAAATGGCGGACCAAAACGCATAAAGTTATTCGATCGACACGAAATACGTATAGGGTGGTCTCTAATTACGAATCTGAGCTGTGCCCAAGCAGCAAATCAGGTCGAAATTACGTCTTTTCGACCTTCCATTAATTAATTAATTAACGACCTTCCATTAATTAATTAATTAACTAAAAAAGGTCGAAAAGACGTAATTTCGACCTGATTTGCTGCTTGGGTGACAGTCAAAATGGAGGGTCTAATACGGCAGGCAATAATGCGAATAATCGCTCCGTTTTCCTGGTCATCATAAATAGGATTCATTTGCCTCATTAAGTTCGCCATTTTGAATTTTGTCAACATGCGAGGACAGATTCGTCATCAACGACACCGAAAACTCTCAAAAACACAATTTTATTGCGATCGAATATATCTTTTTTTTTGTTTTGGTCCACCATTTTAGATAAGCCATTTTGAATTTTGAAAATTTAATGGCAGATTCATAATCAGCGCTCTCAAAAATCTCCAAGTAATAAAATCCCAGTAAACGAAAAAGGATTGAATGTTCAAAATTTGGATTAAGAAGGATTCAGAATGATTAAGATGGATTCATTTTACATACCGATGAATACTTCCTAAATGCATTCCGGAAAGGGTTAAGATGTCTTATTTAAAGAGTCCTTAAAAATGTTGAAGACTTTTTGAAGCATTTTAAAATAATGACGTTTCTGAATATTTATAATAGGTATAGTCGGTAATTTCATGAATAAGTCCCCAGGTAAAAAATAATCGTGGCATTCCGTTTTATTGTAAAAGCCCTATATCGGAAAACCATTATAAAATCTGTACGAGAAAATCTCTCGATTCTGTAGAAATTTGATAATGAAAATTACTATAAATTCTAGGTTATATAAAATATGAATTTTGTCTAGTTTCTATATCGGTTTTGTCTAGAAAATACCACATATGATTATTGTTAATAAAGGACATTTTTTTAGGTTAGAATAAAATAGCCTTTCCTAGATGAAAACTAGACAGATTCTGTTTAGATCATGGACATAGATTGTTATCATGGCCCCATATACATTAAGCGTCTACCTGCGGATATTGGGGCGTCTAGAACCAGTAATTATTCTTGGTAATCTAGACAGAATCGATACAGCGCCATACGATTATAAACGTTTTAAATACGTACGTTACTTTAACAAAGGTGATATTTTTTCACTGTTTTTAATCTGTGCAGTTGTAATTCCTAGATAAAAACTAGACACATCTACTTAGATCATGTACATTATATCGTGGCCCTATATATACTTTAGTCGTCTCCCAACTGTACAGTTTCCCAGTCTAGAACCACTAAACCAATAACAGAGACGATTATTGTTGTTACTATTATCATTATTATCATTGCATTACTGTTTTCGAAAATCTAATAATTTTATTTAAAAACGTAAACCATTTTACCATCGACATTAATATTAACAAATGTATAATACGTAAATAAAGCTAAAAATAAATTATTCATTAATATATGCAAATATAACGTATAAAGATTATATAAATACTACTACTTAGGATGTGCATAGTTTTATTTTAGGGGAAGATCAGTAGTGCACGACTTTCAACATCTGGAACAATTCTGTTGTTTCCGTTAAAACAATAAAGCTATTGCTACATAAACTTGCATTTTTCCCATTAAAAATATGAATTATATTTGTATACAATGCAATTGCTAAAAGACGCATAAGTGCAATTCTGAAAACATAAATGACAATGATAATTATTTCGGAACGAAACGTTACGTCGACTACGTTTGCTTCATTAAAAAAATTAAATTAAATGTAAATATTTAGAATAGTTACTTTAGTTTCTTAGTACAGATAATCAATTCCAACATCCTTTAAATATATATATATATATATTCCAACATCCTATATATATATATATCCAAGTATATATATATATATATATATATAGGATGTTGGAATTGATTATCGGTACTGCGATCATACAACGGGGTGAAAACTGAAGTACTCTTTCATGAAAAAATTTCACATTTCTACTGGAAATTCATATATATATATATATATATATGGAAAAAATGGAAACGGTAAATATGGAAATATATATATGAATGTCCAGTAGAAATGTGAAGTTTTCATCATGAAAGAGTACTTCAGTTTTCACTCCACTTGATTTAGGGAATATTGTTCTCATTAATTTAACAATTATTCCTTAACTGGCAGTAATTAATTTACAAAGTTAACTTTTCCACTCATAAAAATGCTTCGAGCAGTAAATTTATTTACATCTTGACATCATGCAACAATTCATTCTTCATTGAGTGACTTCTATCCATTCTTGGAAAATCGAAGAAACAGCATTCGTAATGCATTAATGAACAAAGGTACAGGAACTTTTTCTAACAATGTAATCACGATTCAATATTAAAAGTATTCTAATTACAAATGCCCTACTCCCCTTTTTAGAGAACAAGTTCCGGAGTGAAACTGCGTAATACAATAAAAGGTCAATTCCGATTTCGCTTTCCACTGCCGTAAAAATTCCATTCTGTTGTTGAATTAAACGCACTGATCAGGTGGTTTCACTTTTCAGCTAATTTTTTTTTTCCATTACGTAATACATTTTGGAATTTATAATATGCTAATGTATTTCCAATGAAATTGTGCTTTTCACGTGAGCTATATATCATTCAATAATTTTTAACATTAGCCTATATTTTACAATCGAAAAAACATTTATTAATAAATTACTTTTAGAGTTCATACGTTTCTGTATTATTCTTTGAACCAATTTTAAACGTTTAAAATATATTAATCTAACATAACCTCCCTTGAATAACCATATTACTTGACTGTAATTCCCATTGTATTGTATAAACCTCCTTGAGGTGTAGGGTCAGGAGTACAAGGCTAATGTCCTTAAAAATTTTTGTAGTGAATGAAAACTCATATTAAATTTAAAAACTAAAATGCTAGAAAAGAATTTGCCAATTAATTGTTAAAGGGAAATTGACTAAATTATATACCGAAACACTTACGTGGTTGCAACGTAATTACTTGTATAAAATTACAAATTTGTTTCCTGGAAAATAAAATAAAATAAAATTAAAATAAGACCACATATAATCATAATTGAGGCGTTATCTTACGTACAAGCTTAAAAGAGATGATGTCTGCTTTTAATAAGTATTACGTGCAAATAATCTATTCTTCAGAATTTCCCATGCTATTTTGAAGTATTATTGCTACGCGGTGATAAGTCATTTGATGTTATATTGTTAATTTTAGACATGCAAGTAAAACAGTATAATTACACTATAACGAACAACGTAAAAAACTAGTTGATAAATTATCGAAAATTGAACTATATCTTCCCTTAAAAATAGAAAACCTTATTGAAGGACCGAATATTCAAACGTGTCTAATTATACTACGTTACCTTAAAGACTGTAAGAAAAATGTTTAAAAATATGTAAAAAATTGTAAATCACTGATATAAGCCTATTACAGGCTTGAAGGCTTAAATAAAAAAAAGTATAAATTTACTACAGTCGATTTTTTTTAAATTGCATATTTTTTGCACTGTTTAATCATGTTATAACAAGTTTTCCCTTTTCCATTATTTTATACAATGTTATGATGTAAAAGGTCAAAGGTTCTGTAAGGGCCCTAACATGGCCTTCATATAATATTTTATGTATATTATTTTCGACCATATTGACCATTCTATGAATATCTGTCTAGTTTGGTATATTATTTCTTTTCTCTATGCATCGAGATTTGATGTCCTTTGTTTTCTTATGTTTCACTATTACGGTGAACTTAAAGATTTCAATAAATGTATAGAATGAGTTTTTAACTTTGTTGTCACTATTTCGCTCCATTTAAACAATCTGTCGTAATTCAATGATATCTTCGATAAACAATTTCGATAAAGTATGAAAAGATTCATAAACATACATTCTCATCACAAATACATTCCAATTACTTAAGATGACACAAGTGATATTTTTGTAAACCATGCGAAGTAGAAACAATTACAAAAGTAATGCGGATTGATAAATAAAAAAAAAGAGAGAAGCCCCTGCTAGAAAATAAGACCAGTTAACAAAAGTTTAAGGATTTTTCCCTGGCTATTTAATGGTACTATTATATTTGACCTTGAACATGACCTTGAAGGTTATTTCAAGGCCAAGTTTATTTTTTTAAATGGGAACCCCTACTTTTGATCTCGGATTTGAAAAGAGCGGAAAATTTTACGTTCAAATCGATATTTATACGATATTTTCAACAAGGTCATGGCAAGGTCTAATGAAGGTGAAATTTGTGAAAATTGTTGAATAACCTTAAAAATCTAGTCCAATATC
>JAPYZR010002796.1:0-37016 GCA_030522945.1 Trichopria nigra
AGAACTTTTAAATCACGTAAAAGTTTATATTGTTGAAAAATAAAGTGACGATGAAACTGTTATGTATGCTGAGGTAGATAGATAGAGAGGGAGAGGGGACGAAATGTCTATTTTACTGATTAATTTAGTGGACTGTATTTCACTGATTATTTCAGTGAAATTTAAATTTAACTTATGAATCAGTAACAGAAATAATTTACTGATTCAATCAGCGACTATTCGCTGACAATCAGCGGTTTTTAAGTGATTCATATTTATAGAGAGTATATATTTACTAGTATATAAAACTTTTGCGTTTCCCATATCACTATACGGTACTTTGAATTTCTACGCGAACAAGAAAAAAAAATACATGTATATATGTATATATTACGCGTAAAATTATTAATGAAATTGTCAATTAATTTTAATGAAAATCAATGCAAATAAAAAAAGTTTTTTACATTTCTGAGAGACTACATGACCACTTTAAATCAAATGTATGTCGATCGATTTGTTGGTATTTTTTATTATCGCGTATAAAAAGAAAATAAACTAAATATATATATATATATATATACAATAATATACATATATTTATTTATTTTTGTTTTTTTCTTGATATTCTTTCAATTTTATAGCAATATTGTAAGGGGTGATACTTTGGACATAAGCAAAAAATCCAGTACATAAATTTCATCTGTTTACGATGGCGAATTCTTTGTCGTAATTTGCTACAATTAAGCTAGCAATCTAATCAAATTTTGGCACTGGACCTTATTGCTTCAAATTGTAGTCATGCATGAAAAAAAAACAAATGAAATTTAATAATAAAGTGATAGGAAAAATAAAACATATTTATGTCGATCATAAAAGTTTTATACAGATACATTTTAATAAAATAACTATACTTTATAATTTTATGTACATTTCACTAGTATGCATCAAAATTGTATGAAATTCAATAGGTGAGGACTTTGAATTTCCTGAAATATTGATTAGGGTTTGTGCAACGTCAACTATACATAAACTTTGCACCTACTTTCTTTTCAATCTGTAATTTAGTAATTTTTTAGTAATTGTAATTTCATCAGCGTGCACCTCTTAAAATTTTCATACATTTCCATTAAATTTAATCTAATAATGGTAACCTTAAATTTGACCTTGACAGTGACCTTGAAGATTATTTGAAGGTTCAATTCATTTTTTTTTTTTTTTTTTAATGGAAACCCCCCGTTTTAGACATGAGCAATCGAAAGATCGGGCAGTTTTTACGTTCAAATATGTCCCAAGTCGTAGGTCCGACGTGAATTCAGAGGTCACTGTAAGGTCAGCGTATGTAATAGATCATTGAAATTTATTATTAGTATCTTCGATTATAAAAGTTTTACAGAAAATATTGTATCGAAAAAAATTACTCGTAGATTCGCAGATGCATTGGATAGTATCCTTAAGCTGGATCATGACTTTCAAAGTCGTTTAAAAATGTATTTAATTTTTAAGATGTGTATTCAGATAGTATGACTTCAAAGGTCATTTACGGACTGTTTCGTGATATTGATCTTGATCTTAACCATAACCTGTAAGGTCATTTAATTTGAATATTCCTGGTTCCTGGTTCCTGGTTCGAATCTTTTGTCGAAATCAATTAGAGATCATTCACGATAAATATCTATAATATACATGATGTCATATATTGTATTTTAGTGCATATAAGGCGTTAGGTTATTTTATATATATTTATTTATGTAGATGTATAATTAGAATATTTCTCACTATAATTATTTATCAGATACCTTAAAAGTTATACGTAAAAAAAAAAACACTGACAAAAATAGGGACATTCACCTTGTGTCTGAACATTTTATTTGCACGTATTAAGGTACTTTCGAAAGATGACAATACAATATTTTAGCATCGTCGTAACTATACGGGAAGATCATGCCTCGGTAATTTCGAATAAGTTGACGAAGTGACTTTCGAATGAAATTTCTGTAGACATTCGAGGGGTGGGATTTCGGGAACAGAAGTGGCGCTTCATGTATGAAAATGACGAAATGTAAAAGACGGATTAAGAAATCTGAATATGTAGATTGGACTCGATTTAAATAAGCATCGGGTACGAATGGATTAGCAGGAGGCTAAGTATATTGATGCGAAAACGGAGGGACGGGTTCCATTGTTAATGTGCAAAGACAGAAAGTTATATTGGATAAATAAACCATTATTCTACACGCCAATTTATGTAGGTCAGAATATTTAAAAACCTGTAATTTTTTATCGTTGAGAATGTTTACCTGGATATCGCAGTGCTATACTATAAGTTGTTAATGTTAAATGTTTATTTTACAGAAGCAGGTAGTCATTTGCCAGTTTTTTTATCCCACTTCTTGTTTTAAATTCCCATGAAATTTGAGACATGTTGAAATTAGTGCAACAAGTTAACAAAAAAACATAATATAACTTACTATATATAGTAAATATTACACGTGCCTGATATTCAAAAACTGGTTTACAATATAAGGGCGATTTTTAATTTTACTTTTCATAACTCAATTTTTGTTAAGTTATAAGATTTTTTGTGTATTTCGACAGTAGCGAATTTTTTTCTTTTCTTCATTTATTTCATCCCTTTCTTCATTCAATATTTTGATGTATATGTTTGTCAGGGTTAAAACATATAAATTAAAATATTCCTATTTTTAATATAAGCGTGTAAGTTGTTCGTTCTTGTGTTTGTGAACTCTAATGACGGAAAATCACTGTTCATTGTTACCAATGTGTATTCAAGGATTTGTATTCAGTGATGTACCCGTGCTTGCAAAAATTTACGTGCTATACGAAAAAGACCCTTGTAGTATTCAGAAAGGATATAATTCTTCTTCCTCTTAGGTTCGTCTATGAAGAAGTAGAGTCCTGCTGTGCGGTAGTGTAGACTAAATGGCGACGTGCAGTTGAGAATTCGTCACACTTTTGGCACCCAAGGATGAGGATTAGTCCTGGTTTTGCTAAGACTTTATTAAATATACCGGTATTCATGTGGTTTTTCGTTTTTATTATTTTTATAAATTATACTAATTATGATTGATTTTTTATTCGAATATTTATTTATCAACATTTGCATATCTTCAGAATACAGGTTAAATTTGAAAGAAACAATATTAAGATCATTTAAAAAATGTAATTTTAACAATATCTTTTCATGATTTAAAATATCGTGTGGTATGTCATCAAAATTTGAACAATTTTAAGTATAATAATGTAATTCTATTTTTTATAGACGAAATATGGACGCAGACAAAACAATTAATTAGAACAAGTTTGTATTCCATTTTAAAAATAGGGACAATTTTATAGAATAAAGCAATGTTTATCAATGTTGATACAAATTGAAATATCACTTACCTATGTAGACCTACGAACAATTGCTGACAAATAAAAAATGTCATTGTACGATTTTCGATTAATAACAGTATCCCCAACGAGGAAAGTTTGCTCGTAAAAACATTTGCGATACGATTTTAAAACGTTTTGTAAACGTTATTAAAATCGTTTATTTCATTTTAAGTGCCCCTCTCCCAGGTCCTGATAAACGTTTGTTTTTACTTTACGAAAACGTTTCCTAGACGTTTAATAAACCTGAAATATTGGTTTACTTTCTGAGGCAATTTTATAAACGTGACATTAACGTTTGTACGAACAATTCTTTCATGTTATTTTTACATTAACATTTCATTCGCCAAAAAATTTATACCAGAAAAAATTCCCCATTGGGACAGGGAAGCAGAAAGTGGATCAATCTGTACCCTCTAAGAGATAAAGGAGGTTTAATTTTTCTGCCTCGAAAATTCGAGCAGATGACGGCGATGGCATTCAAGTGGGTATGTCTTGAAGAAAAAGGAGAAAACGACGACAACGGTAGCGGCAATTTTTCGGCGAACCTTTGGAAAAGTCCGATGATCCTGTATTGTCCATCGCACAATGTGAGGGTCGGGCAGATGAAGAAGCAAAACTACCAGGCTTGATTTCGTCGCGTGTACGAATAAACCGATGTCACTTTTCTGCACCTATGAAAATGTTGTTCTTGATTATAAAATCGTAAACTGTCTTATAATTAGAATATATATATATATATATATATATAATAATAATAATAATAATAATAATAATAATAATAATAATAATATGACGATATACAATATGTGACTAAACTGTGTCTAATAACTATATTTTTAATTCATCTAGTATAATTCCATGTTTATTCTACTTAAATTGTAAATGCAAAAAGTAACATAACCTAAAAATAAAATCTCATATTTCATTCATGGAAAAAAATATCTAGATTTGAAATGAAGCTAAAAAATTCGTAATAATAAAATAATTAATTAGTTTTTCATAATTATTGCTGATCCTTCTTTTAATCAATGTGACATTCTTACATCTATTATTTAAATCATATATCGTGATTTCAGTTTTATCTTTTTCTTGATAATTTCGTTTCTTTTTTACCATTTTTTCTGAACATCTTTTTCTTTCTTTTCAATTTCTCCAAGCACTTTCTTGTTTCTTATTCTAGCATTACTTTTTATTCTCTCTTATATGTCTTTTGCAAATTTTGAAGCTCACACAAATTTCAGTTTCTTTTAGTTGCTATCAACTTTTATCATAATTTCCAACTTTTGCCCCTCTTCTTACGTCCTTTTTCCTCGTGTTTCTTCGTTACACTCTTTCTTCAAGTATTATTATTTCATTAAACTGCCATTCTTTCAAAACGTTTTTGTCTTTTCTAGCTCATTCATCACCTACCTCCACACACGTTCATTCTTTTTCAATTTAATGCCAATATATTCCATTATAAAAAAGTAATAGTAATATGATTGAGAAATATTTTAAATAAAATAACGAAAATTGGCTAATTTTTGGAAAAAAAAACAATACAATAAGAAACAATGAGACCGAAATATATGATCAACAAAATTATAGTAAGAATAAATGAGAAAATGTTAATAGAAAGCTTCTTTTTTTCGCTAAAGATTCATAATCTTTATAACTTTTGTCAAACCTTTATACGCAAAGTCATTTGTGAACAGCTGGAAGAGTTTCTTCTTTTTTTCACTCATTTATGTCCTAGGACGAAAAATACTGTTTTTTCACTCGCTTCGTAATTAAAAAGTATTCGTCTATATATTTGGGAAACATTGGTATTATCGAGTAAACAGGAAAGCTTTAGATTTAAATTGACAACTTTCCGCTCCATGTACGCAATATGTACAAATTATGTTCTCGTACAAATCCTTGGCTGTAAGTTATTCTGAAATTATATGATTTTTCTACTTTTGAGAGTATAATTGCTTTTTCTACGATTGTATTAACAATAAAACATTTTGTTGAATTAATTGTGTATTCAAAAACATATGCCGTTTAAAATATTGAAGATGCGTTATATAACTCTTTAATTTTTTACACTAATCGGTTTTATCGGTATAAATTGCACTAATACACAGAAGGCACAATTAGTAGTATTTTTCTACAAAGGCAGACTGCGAGAACAAAAGCAAAGTTTTTGGCGCGTGTTATACCGACTCTTGAAAGATATATCCTCCTCCTTTTCCTTATTGTATACGTATATATCTAGCACCAATGCCGGCTCACTTTTCAATGACGGATTCAAAAACGCATAAACCGCCTGCTCAATGATTGCCTGTGAAATTTGCGCGCGGAACTGATGAATGGACCACGTGCTCTTGCGGTTTAAGATTTCGTCGACTGGCCGACGACGTGACGACAATAGGAGCTGTATAGGAATGGAAATAATTCTTGCCTATAGTATAATGACGATAAATTATACGGTTCGTAATTCGAGGTTGGTAATAAGACGTGTGACTGGCATTATTTTGCGATTAGAATGCGTCTAGCTCGTCGATCCTTTCATGAATCGACGGACATTTCTTTACGAAGTATATAGTGTAGTAAAATATTCTATTTTTACTTCAAGTTTCTAATCCTATAATTACGTTCGCTGTCAGACTTTACGACTACATTAGATGCCGTAGGAATCATTCTCAGCGTGACCTATTGTGTATGTTTATTTTTGCGTGTGCGTGACGTTATGGGGTATTTGACGATGTTCAGTGAGCGCTCTTTGAAAGTGCCATTTTCTCATAATCATTTCGCCTGTTTATTTATGTTTTGTGAATCTTCCCGCAGGACAGGAAATATTGGAGAAGTATAATGATAAAATATTGCAATATTGCTTTATAATTGCTTTAGATGTTGCAATAATGTTGCCGCAATCTAAAATTTTAGCGAAAATACATCTTAGTAATATCCTTGCATATATATTGAATACAACGCATGAATGGAAAAGGCAATATTCGATATAATATTGCTAAATTATTGATATATAGCAAAATATTGTGACATAATTGTAATTATATTCCAAAAGATGTTGCAGTGATGTTGCAACGATCTAGAACTTTAACCAAAAATAATAAATAGCAATACAATTAACAATGTGTTAGGTATATATTTCCAATATTACTGTAATATTGCACGAAGAATTATATTGTTGAAAATTAGAATTTTCGTAAATATGTACATCTCAGTACATAACAAGTCTGCGATATCATTGGAATATTACAGAAACATATATTCATAATCTTTATTCCTGAGAATTTATCCGATATTTTAATGCAATATTACAGTATTATTAGTATTGCTGCAATATGACATCAATATTCATATATATATATATATATATATATTACTTATTAACTGTTAAAAAAAGACTGTTCCATTATCATTAAATACAATACTTATTACTACGAATTGTCCAAATCTTATTCTAGTATATGCTTGTAATGTAGGTGTAATTTGAAGTGTAATTTGAAGTGTAATCAAGTCGAAAATGAATTCTCTTTCACGAATAATTTAGCGGGCGGATCGACACACAGTTTGGGAAGAGGAAAAGCAATTGTTATTTGGAACAGCCCTAGAGCGCACGATCGTGGGTGACTTTGTGGCGTTCTTTAAGCATTTCTTTTTGAAACTCAAGCGTCATCGGGAGAACAGTTGCGAAGTCGTTAATCATTTTCGATTCTGGACTTTTACGCTTTCGTAAAGTCATATGTTTGAGTACATCTGCAACTTCTTAAAAGTTACAGATCATTTATTACAGATGCATTAAAAGCGAAATTATGCTCATATACAGAAATACTTGACAGACCTTTTGAAAATTTGAAGCGACGTCGAAAGGGGTTTTCGTGACAGTCTGGTCGATAACGAAAAAAAAAAAAAAAATGGGTACAGCGAGAGATATGTTTTGCAGTAATAAATCTTTCTGACAGTCGAACATTATTGATCCGATACAAAATCAAATTAACGATGTTTACGGTTTTGCGTATGATAAAATAACGAATCTTTCTATACATAGTGACAGAAAGTCGACTCTCATCCTTTCAATTATAATATACTGTCGAAACAAGTTTACGTACATTTTGCAGATATTTTTTATAACATTTGAGAGAAGAAAAAAAAAAACAATTTTACTTCATCAACAATTTTTTCTGGACAGAACTGTACAGTATGGTGTAATTGCTGGTGCAGTTTATCCATTACGAAAAAACGAAACAATTAAAAAGTGACACCACGGTTTATATCATTTTTGTCATTTTATATAAATTTGTGTCATGTTTATCGTTCCATTTTCCAAATAAGGAATCTTTTTTTACAAAATGCAAGAGGATCTAAACACAAAAAGTATGTATCATTTTATAATTATTACTTGTTACATAAATGTTACATAGTCGTTACGTATTTGTTACTTTTGTGTGTATTGGGCCTGTTTTTATAGATGTCCAGAAATAATTTTTTTTGTATTACAATAGGTAGTAATTTCTTCTTTGAGTCAAGGAAACCTGTTTTTCGTTGATGGATTTTTAAAATAACATCATGTCTTTTTTATTAAACTGCCAATAATATGTAAATAAACGAGATTTTCAACTGTAATTTAAAACATTTTTCAACATTTTCTATATCTTTTAGTCAGTTTACTATGTTCGATGTAAAGTGATGGTACGTAACACTTATTATTATTATTATTCAAAAGGATTCAAAAACCAATTTTTGAAATAAATTTTCCATTTTCGTAAATTTAATATCATTTTATGATTTAGCAACCGTCACGGAAGAACGATTTGATTGATTTTATAAATTGTAAGTCCGATTGAACACCTGATCGACGGTTCTGGTTCGGTTTCTTCAAAGCAGAACTATTAGTCCTAACTGGGCTAATAATACAAATTTACATTTCAATCATAGAATACGAATTTTCTGTCAATATGTTAAAAGACATGTTTTTTTTGTTGATGATAGTAAGATCAAATTGGATTTGAACGAATAGCTGTCAGTTCTATTAGACTGTTTTTTCATTAGTGATCAGACTTTCACAATTTTCACTCACTCTTCATAGGACATTTATTTTCATGTTAATTGTGTGTTTTAAGATTTTAGAATCATTCTAAAAAAGATAAGAACGACTCAATCTCATAATTGATAAAGACATCATCGTACAGTAATCAACAAAAATACACATTTAGTAATTTGTCACTTTCTCTCAGCCGCACTTTCTCAACTCGATTGAAGACAGTAAGTGCATGCATAAGTATACGCACCTCTTCCACCCTTGTAATTAACGATCCGTCTTGAATCGGGGGATCGAATTCACGAAATTCTATCCCTACGCACCGGTCTACGGTGGCGCACCCTTTCGACGGGCCCGGCATTGGGGAACCCATACACAAGGCCCGGCGCGCACCCCACTATTACCAGTAACCAACCAGCCGTCGTAGTGTGATGTTCGTCGTCACGGTTAGCAAACATCACCCTTATGCTCAGTTTCGCGCCATGCTGTGCTAGACGTGAAATCGTTGAGTTTTTTTTTTGTCGCCTCACGAAGCAAACAATCGAAAGGACTAAGTTACCATTTTGAACCGTTAACATTTTACAATTGTTCATTTTCATCAAGGATGAAGCTGACCAGTGTTGAGAGTGTGCGAGTGTTCGGTTTGGCCGTTCGTGACCTGCGGATGTTCCGTTGAACCGACCAAATCCAAAATTCAAGACTAGAGATACCAAAAAGTGAGTTCATCGCATGTTTTCCCACACGGTGATTGTTTTTGCAATGAATTATGTGTGGAAGCGCGCCTTTCCAATCCTGCTTTTAATGTTAGGGCTGAAAGGATTATTCGATTGATGGCTGAAACCATAAGAAACAATTGTCGTTCATTCGCAACGTGTTGGACTGAAATTAGATTAATTGGACTTATGGTTTAACTTCAGACAGTCTAACTTTTGGATGCTCATGATGGATTAATTTGTCGGCATACGCGGACTGATCATCTCAGTTCGAAAATCGTTTAAATCCAACTACTTTTAAGGTATGGCCTGAATATTGCTATTTCATTCCACGTGCTTCAAAGTTGATGTAGGATTGATGAAATTATTGAAAAAGTTTGTAAACAATGACAATGCTACGTTGTTGCAATGTCAACAATCCCGGTAACAATCCCAATACGTGTCAACATTACTATTGCGGCAAAGGCGATCTTGAAATCAGAAACAAAGCTAACGGGAGTATAATAGTCAGTTCTTAGAAAAGCTACGAGAAACTCAATTGAAATTTCGCAATCATCCAATCCTTTTGCCTAGCAACTGATTGTCGGACAGAGATGAGAAATACATCCGCAGGAGGTTTGACCGCCAATGAAGTTTCGGGCGATCCTACGGTGATACTTCGTTTTTTAAGGGCCGAAGGTCCGAGAAGTCTAAGTTCGCCGATATTAGATAGTAGGCACGTGAGAGCCGTTGAGTCTCGATTTGGCGGCCATTAAGTTACGACTTTCGTCTTTCCTTTTTTACCGGCGAAAGGATCCAGTAGTTAGGAACCGGTTTGTATTCTACGAGACCTCGAATATCCGCTCGGTCGGCTCCGAAATCTTTTTCAGCTGTTCTAGTCGCGAACTCGAGCCTCTTCACACGACTCTTTCTAGTTCTTCTGTGCATGTACCTTTTGCGTAAAAGTCGTCCAGTATTATCGAATTCCGCGCGGGACACAACGAGTTTTAAAAAAGTGCCCGCGATCGGTGCCGTCCTTTTCTGGACATTCGAGGGCAGTTTTTAATGTAAAATGTCCCTCATCAGAAAGTTACTTCCAGGTTTCACTATTGGGGTTCGCGGATACGAACTGATGGTCGGTTTATAGAAAATTCTCAAACTGTCAACCCAACTGAGATTACCCATAGCTAGTCGCGCGATTGGTTTCGTGAGAAGCATTTGCTTTGGCTTACATTAAAAAAAAAAAAAGAAAACAATAATTGATGTAAACCTAAGTAAAAGTTGACGTCAAATTCGGGTCCGTCTTTTAGGTACACTATTTTAGACTAAACCCAACGAAGTAGGAGATGTTTCTGTATAAATAATTTGTCAACGATAATCTACCGGTTACTTGAATGTTTTTAGCTTTTAGAAAGTAAATTCATGATTTACAGGTTGTTTACTTTTGGGATTTACCTGAAGACATAAGAATTGCTTTATCTGGATTTTCTTTCAAACCCATCATTTCCTAAATTTTTGACAGATTATGTTAGGCTTATATCCGAAGGTCCTAAATGTCGACACTTCTGAAGTTTCGAAGCAGGACTAAAAGTTATCGGAAGGATGAATATGCAAATATTGAATGAGACGTGATAGAATTATCCCGACAAATGTCTTGACTAAATTTTTTCATGTCCATCGTTTTACAAGTGATAAGAAATTTGATTTGAAAAACTAGTTTAATAATATAGCTTCAATTATAATAATTCTAGTAAAATCCGTTGGTTACAGGCTACAATTAAATTGTAGTTACAGGCTTCAGGTGGAATTCTGAATTTAAACGTATATATATACTACATTCAGACAATACTTGCAAATTCCTTTGATCATCGCAACAATATTGGGGCGTATTACGTTAATACATTCTTATTTTCACACGATTTTTCGAAAGATAAGACGTTAATTTTCGTTTGAATTAATTCCTCGTTTTCTTTACGAGCGAACTGCGTCTTGCACTAATTCAGACGCGTAATTGACCGTAACCAACTTCACATCGGACATTTTTCGTTCCCTTTACTCCGGGTGAGGATTCCGATTTTTATTACTGATCGCTACGATAAGGGTACATGCTCGCAATTATGATGCTTTTTTGAAATATGCGAATTACTTATTGTATAAATATTATTCGACCAATTAAAAATTGTTGTCTAATTAGTTCTTCATCTACTGTATAATGTATGCATATATATATATATATATATACACGTTATCCGTTCTTAAGAAATTATGCATGATGCGTCCATGAGTTTGGAAAATTAAAGAAAAGAAAAAGAATAAATAAAAGCCATAAATCCATTCTCACGCTATTTTGAAAATCACATCGAAAATTTAGGACAATCGCAAGCCCCGCATAATGTACGACAAAAAATTCTCTTTATATCAAAAAAGCATCAATCTTCAAGGTCGCGTAAGCAAGGTTCTTTATTCCCATTATGATTTAACAAGTTTGCATTAATTATGCAAACGGTCGTGCGAAACCTGCGCCGAATATGCACTGCACCTTCATTCGTACAGTCCGCACACGGAATGTATACTGGCAGGGCTGTTTAACCCTTTCGCTTCGCTCTTTTTTTTGGGAGTCCACGACCACCGGCCTGTACATGTATACAAATGTGTACGTACAACACACACATATATATATATGAAGTGAATGCAAAAGTTGGGATCTAAGTTGAATTCATTTCATCAGAATGCATCTGAAACAAATAAAAAGTAAACAAATTCAGGAAGACTTTGACAAGATTTGACAATGTTTAAAAGGACTAATTGACATGATCTATACGAATTTATCTGGCTAAGGCCAGATTTGAGGTTTGATACAAGATAATTCGGCGGGTTCAGCAACGCTCCAGATGGAAAACTGTGCTACCAACTGGAACAAGTCACACAGAATCAATAAGATGGGATCAAATATACTTCATCCCTAAAATTTGATGATTTCATTGAAGTTCCGATGATTTATCATGCGTAACTCTCGCTGGAGCGTTTAATTATTATGCTAAAACTTTATTGAAACTAAAGTTACGATTGTTCAGTTACCATCAGATCAAACTCACCCCTACGATGAATAAACTATTGCGTTAATAGGGATCATGATATGCTTGCTCATCAATGATTCAATAATTTCGAGTCAACGAAAATATTCATGCAAATCACTTATAAATTCATTGAACATATCTGTCCACGATCCCAACGTAACTTCGATCAATTGTTACGATTAAACAGAAACATCGTGACTAATCCGTAAGTATCGCAATGTTGACAACTGCGTTTTTCACGGTCGAAGAAGCTAAAAGCTGGCGCCGGTGAAGCATTTCGAGAATCTAAATCCACCATGACGAATCGCTTCAGATAAATCTGGGGAAGAAAAGCGTCCGATGAGATTGCAACCCTTTCGAAAAAGGTTTCCCCGTCGAATTCTTCCGGCAGACTGTCCACGTGGGGCCTCTCGAGTCATGTTTTCCCTTTCTCGCATTTCATCTCACCCTCTATGATTAACGATGCGCAACAAGAATTTCGCGCAGCGGCGCAAAAGCCGATTATACATTTTTCCAAAAGCATTTTCCGATTTATACGTACCCGCGACCGGTATCGGCGATTTAATCCGAATCTGCATCGAAGGGGGGAAATCAGCTTTGGAATAACTTCGTCGCGGAACGGCGGGAGTCAATATAGTATAAGAGCGCAATTCGCCCAGGTGCCTATACAGGGGGTCGCATTTGCATACGGGGATATATAGACTTCTCATTGCCCTGGCTCGAAATAACTCCGACTCGTCCTGGAATTAGCATAACGAGCACTCGTGTCGAACGGGAATGGAGAACAGCACAGCAATGGGTAGCAAAACGCATTTCGGCTCGCCGCAATCTAATTGCATTAAAGTAATTCTTTTTTATCCATTATTAATGCTTTCATAAAAATCCGATTAATTTGCTTGGACAATAAACTACGTACTTTCATTTCCAAATTGGGTAATTTACTGAATTGGGATTCTTCAAAGTTAGAAAAAAAGTTAATAGTAAACCAAACGAAACATCGACTAAATAAAAGTTGCGTCAATTAAGAAAACCAGGTGGATAAAAGGTGAAAATAACATGGGCAGTTCAACAAAGCTAGTATACCTTTATCAAGTTGACATACTTTCAACATGTCAACTGCATTGTCATTATTAAGTTAAAAGTTAAATATAATTAATTTTAATTAATTAATTAAATAATAATATATATTATATTTAATTATTCTATATTTAATTATTATTATATTTTATTTTAAGTAATTTTTTTGGAAAATTGAATAATAATATATATTATATTTAATTATTATATATGTAATTATTATTATATTTTGTTTAAATTAATTTTTTTTTAATTAATTTCATTTTTTATTTTTATTTTTTTTTTATTTTTAATTTTAATCTTTTTTTTTTTATCTTTTCAACAAAGATAAAAATGAGAAAAGGCAAATATAACTTTGACTATTCAACAAGTTAAAAGTAGATTTTTAACTTCCTGTCTAACTTAATCAATTACAATCAAAACTACTTACGTCAAGGCAACATAATGACACTATACCCTTTACTCACTGTAATATTTACTATATACAGTTTTATTTACTTACAATTAGTTAACATTAAATCGTCTCATAGTTTTACCAGATGCTAACGTAAATGTTAACAATTTGCATGTAAAACATTAAATAATCACTTTAACTGAGTTAATTTGAAGTTAATAGTATAAAAAAGTGAAGTTACTTATATTAAGTTAATCTTATTATGTTGAAATATTATAAGCAAAAGCCTAAATAAGATGAATAAAATAACTTGAATTAAATAAATTGAATTAAAATTAATTAACTTTTCAACTATTTAATTAAACTTTCAACTTTATAATTCAACTTTTAACTTTTTAACAAAACACTGCCCAATCCTGGCATCCTTTATTCATATTGATGACAATAATTGAATTTTATTTCTTCTTCTAGAATAAATTGTTCACTTTCGAATCCAATAAAAATGAAAAATGCTGAGAAAATTGAACTGTATTCAATTTATTGTATATACATTTTAGTGAAAAATGGATTTGGAACAGAGAACGCTGTCTAAAAATTGTTTATATCCACTGCGCGGAGCTAAATGATACTTTGCGTATGAAAGGCGGAAAATTGATCATTTCCGCACAGTTAGACATTTTCCGCTTGAGCGCATCGAGGATTGTAATTGGACGAACATAACTATATTAAAAAATTTACTATTGCACTGAATTTCGCAAAATACTCGTAAAATCTAAAAACTGCATAATTCCTATACTTTCCAAGGTATTCACCATTGGGTATTACTTGTTGACTTTCAATAACAAAATAAAACAACGAATTTACACATGTAAAATGTCAAAATAACAATAAGAAGGATGAAAGTATTGACAAGATATTTGATGAAATATATAGTAAAAATGTCCAGTCACTCGGAATTTCGCTTAATAAAATTTTATTCATTTTCCTTTTTTAACTTAAAAATCGTTACAAGAATTGAAAAGCTTTTCCATTCATACTTTTTGCTCCATAAATTTGTCGAGTACATTTTTTTTTATTCCAATAAATAGAAAAAAAAAACCGTTAATCGATAGTAATCACGCGCGACATTTCTCTTTTCTATTAATGCAAAAGGTGAAAACTCACTTATCCACTGTTCATACCGCAAGTGGCTGCTCGAAACATTTTAAAGGGCTGTGCAAGCCCTCGAATCAAGTGCGGAGGTGGCCCTCGCATATCGCAGATGTCCCGATTAAATCGCATTGGAGTCGAACAAGAAGGACACCGCGTAAATCGCAAATTCGATAATTCAAGCGAAAATATACGGGACGACATACAGAAATGGGAAAAGTTGGACCACTTCACGCTTAATAATTAATTAAAGTATCGCGGATGGAGGCAAAGGGTAACCGAGAACGAAAGTTTACGATAAGAATCTCTTTATGGCATCGTTGATGGAGTATCGATCCGTCTCAGTTGCAACAAGAGTCGGCCAGGGGGCAATGGCACGAATAAGAACGAAAGAGAGAGAGAGAGAGAGAGAGAGAGAGAGAGAGAGAGCAATAGAGATATTTAAGAAACACAGTAGTTGGGTTTACAAAAAGTACGGCTGCACGCGACTGGAGTACATCTGTCGAGTGAGGCTTTGCCCTGATGACGGCATTTTCTCAAAGAAAGAATCAATAGCGATGACTGATTATTGGATTCAAAAATATGATGACCAAACAATTTTTTCCTTGAAAAATTGATTTGAAAAAAAAAATCAGTTTGTTTAATGTTTAGAATGTATACAGTTCACTGCTGAAAGTGGACAAGTTCCCTAGGTGAGTTGCAAACTACACTTAGCCGAGGGAATTGTCCGATACAGTTTTCGGATTCTAGTCCAATTTTTCCGGCAGATCAATAGAGACATGCTTAAATTGCGAAAATCTTCATAACCCACCTTCTAGATCCTTCATTTTCAAAGATTGTCTACAAAAATGAAGCATGTCACGCCATCTTTACAAGCATGAAATGAGATTTGAGAATCGGCACTTCATCAGCCAAAGATATATTCATAATGTGGCGACTGATGGACATATTCTATATAAATCTACATATAGATAGGCAAAGGTTTCCGTAGAATCTTCGCTGCTTCGATACATAGTCGAAAAAGGCCGGCTTCTTTTAAATGCCCAGACATACCGCGGGACTCACCAGCCGCATTGTTCATCCCTTATAGTTTTTGTCTCATCCTAAAATTGGCGCGCGCCGTCGGGACAATGCGCATGTACAACATTCCCACTTTTACGTAACGCGCTCGAAGTATACTCATAGGTGACGGCGAATATGCAAAGAAGTACGATAAACTCGACCAATGGCAGAAGCTGAATCGTATGGGAACGCGAGAGTTGCAGGTGTGCTCCAAATAACGCGTTAAGCTGTCTCAGGACGCGTTCTCCTCCGAATATACTCTTTTCTCTCTTTCTCAGTGCCATTCTTTCGATCGTGCGCCCCCCGAAAATGCCTTCTCTGTCTCCGTCTCCAGTCCGTCTTTCTCACTCGCTCTCTTTTTTTTTCACGTGTACCTTCGTACCTTCTTTCGATCGCCCTTGCCGAAAAGTTCCGATCGCAACAACTGAATGCGCCTTTGATTGTAGTCGGTTGGGGTATACCCCGTGCCACCGGTCTCCGGGTCCCCTCCCGTCGTCGACTCCTTCTTCCCTTACGTCACATACAGTAGGCCCTGTCGCGGGACCATTTTTGGAAAAATGGCACCACTAAAGGTGCCTTCGGGGTCAATCTAATATAAATCAGACGTCTAAGCCTCGCGCACGTCAAGCGGAGGGGGGAACGCAAGACGGGCCCCAGTCGCACGACATGAATAGACCATTTTTCTGGGCTCGCTTTTGCGATTCTTTGCAGCGGACGCTAGAGTGTGTTTGCAAGCGTCTGCGACGAAGCCGTTCTCATATCCGTGAACGCCGAATACATTGAATAGGGATCAGGTATTCTAAGACTGGAAGGCTAAACTTTACGGCCTCCCCCTCGAACTAAGTCGAGACCCCCTTGAATTTGGAGATTCGGAGCGTCCATTTGAGGCTTTTGCTTTTTATGACTTTCTTAAACGTCGGTGGATTCTTTTTGTTTTCGGGCATCCGCCAGCCTTTTCATTCTCGAGAGAGTCTACTCCGGGCTGCACTTCTCTCGTCGGCTCTTTCTTTTCCACAATTATTGCACGTCTTCGATTATCATTTTTATTTTTATGACTTCATTTTTGTCTTATTTTTGTGATCTTTATTGGCGAAACTTGATCTTTATTATCTATTTTCATTATCTCGAAATTTCACTTGAATGACGACGATCCGTGTCTTCGGCTCGACAATCTTCGTTTCGACATTATCCCAAGCCACATTGACGAGTTTATTTGATAAATTACCCTCATCAGACTTTAGCCCTAATGCATCGATCATAGACGACGTACATGTCGCGCGACCTTGGACCGAAGGGAGGATGACCCTTTTCGAGTTTCCCCGATATAGGTCAAGAGGGTCGGTGTATCGTAAGCAGTTTGGTATGTTTTCTTTGACAACTCGGCAAGACGGATACTTGGAGGCCCGTATGACTTGCAAAATTGCTCGAGTCGGTTGTGCAATGAATCGAGGGTTTGGTTAGGCAGATCGATTTACAAGGGTTTCAGGCCCGCCCTTCCTTTTAATTCCTTCCTAGGCAGCTTGTATTAAAAGGATGTGGAACTGGAAAGGGAGGCACGTACCCGACAGTTGTTATGGATCCAAATGCGCGCAATTTCCTGAAATCCTTTCCTATTATTTCCATTTGCAAAGACGTAGGATTACGTCTATTTACATCCGATTTAGCGTAAGGTTTAGGCTATACAGAGAAGCGCAAGTAAAGTGACTCACTTGAGAGTAAACTCAACTGTCATTAAACAGAAGTAAATCTAAAACAAATACGCCAAGTAGTAAAATTCTTCCACTGTGTATTTTAGTATTATTAGTCTTTCACGAAGAAGAAAAGAAAGATGATTTTGCTGTGATGCTCTTCTATATCGGACAATAGTTACGTTCAACAATCGCATTCGGGATTTGTATACAGTTACGAACTGCGAGAAAATGACGAACAACATTTCACAAACGGCATTGAAAGTCTTTAAAAAAAAACTGAATGGTCATTGATTGGTGTTTCCAGTTGACCAGAGTGGAATTAACACAACATTGTCCAAGAGCGGAAAAATGTTGCGAGTGATTTTTTCTCCATCGACGAGAGTCTTTATTTCCGCGGATGTAGAGCGGTGCGGAAATAAGACCCTATTCCGAGTTACTCTTACCTCCGGATTCTCGATACAATAGACCAGGTCAGTAGCAGAAGGGATGCACTTTACATAGACACATTGGGTCGTCTGCGATGGTGTAAGAAAATAGGGAACCGCGACTAACCGTCGTCTATTCCATTCAGGGGTCTCCCCACCGCTCACCGTACTATCTTTTACTCTCTTTCATTTCGTGTTTTCTTCGTGGTATATACGGTTCGTCTTCTCCGTCTCTATTGTTTTGTCCTCTCTCGCTTCATTGCCGAAATTCGTCGGGACCTCTCCGTGAATAGCATTGTAGGTCTCTCTTCGTTTAGCTCAATGTATCGGTATACATACAAGCCTCATCTTCCTCCTGGAATTCGTCGTAAATCGATGGCACGTCATGTTCCAGTAGGTACAAAAACAGTATATATAGGCAAACTGTGCCGGCGGAGCCTCGTGCAGAGATCACGACCTTGCGGATTGCGAGAAATGCCCTTCTTTCGAGTACCATATAGGACCCAACGGTCGTTCCAGTTTTCCTTCTTGATTGTACCTGAAATTCACACAATGGCCTAGCAATAATTATTATACGGAAACTTGACATCTACACTTGGCGCTCCTTCTTTTGCAGAAATTTATGGCGAAGAACGAGAAAGTCTCGTCCGTATACAGGAGCCCTTGCTCTCGATCAAATCGCGATTATGAAATTAGTCGCGCCAAAATGTTTTCGACGCCGCGGTTCATTTCAATAACGAAAGCATGAAGTTTAGATGCGCAAGATTTTTTCGAACGAGATGCGTGACAAATTTACGACACGCACATTAATGCTGACAGATAAAATGACGTGTTTGGATGAAACCGTTGAATTATTTATAATGGTTGAGGATCCTTTTGGGCCGGGCAATAACCATTATTTTGCATATATTTAGCCCGCTACATGATGTGAAAGCAGCAAATGGAATGTAAAATATATTTCCTAATTAACGTAATTTGAGTCATGTTGTCGCACTTAACAAAAAAAAAAAAAAAAAAACCCGACAGATAGACATGAAGAAATGCAATTGGTAAGAAAAGATATATTAAACTCTAAATATGATTGATGGGACAATTATCAACAGTTGACACTGTCGCGTCATATAGTCAATGATTCAATCACTTTTTGAACAAAGTTGAATTGATTTCTGTTTAATGGGCTGAATTATAGTTTACGCTTATTTCTTCAACATCCTTTCAAGACGATGTCTCAAAATGTACACATTAGCTTTTTCGTGTAACGAAACAATTAAGTTTGACAGTTCATAAAAAAAGATTGGAAGGTTTTCGAACGATCGAGCAAAAAAAAAAAATGAAAAAGAAAGAATAACAGGTTTTATGACAGTAGGTGTCGAACGATTTTACAGTTTGTTCCTCGGCGGTGATACTCTTGTAGTAGTAGATAGATTTATTGCCCGATTCTAATAATGCAAACGGACTTCATTTGAGTCTCATTAGATATTGCTGCTCAACACCTGCTCCTCAAGACTTTTAAGATAACTGCTAGTCGTTATAACCATAAAAAATGTGGTTTGATGTTTTCTGGGTTCTATCACGACCAGCAGTTTACGTCCGATACGGATGTTGGTAAAAGGGACACATCTATATTGATTGCTGTGCTTTCGTCCCTTTTGGACATTTGATGACAAAGTCGAGCAAATGTTACAATACCATATTGTCTTTAATTTTAGTAATAATTAGGATAATGGTTTCATTTGATACTTCATTCGACAGAAACACTAAAGTTTTTAAAACACGACTTTCATGAATGTAAGTGATTCCAATAGTTGCTAAAAGTCAGTAATTTCAAATTTTTTTAGAATTAGCACAAAACATTCCTGTCTAATTAAAATTGATGAAATTTCCATCAAATGTGACTTTTTTGAAAAATCGTAGATGTATGGAAATTGTATGAACCCGCCACGTGTATACTTTTTGTAGGTCGATTTCTCCGAATACCTTGCAATATTTATTCCGTTCTCGTATCAGCATGCATCGGCACGATCGATCGGTTACGGGGACGGAAATAAAGTATGCAACGGGCGCCAGGGTATGAATGTAGTTGACAATGGGCCAACCTTAAAATTACAGTATAGAATAAAGCTCCTGGCAGCAAGAACAGCAATCTTTCGGATATCTCACGGCCCATTTGTGTTCCGGAGGTGCAAAATCTCCCGAGATCGAGATAAGATTGTCGCCAAATAAGTCCCCCGTATATCGTCCTGGGCCTGAGTTTCGCGCCGGGTATCATGTTACCGATTAAAAGCGGTGTACCATTCGACCCTTATCTGTACATCTTATATACATATTGTAGATCAGGTGAAAACGTACATATACACACACACACACACACATATATATATATATCGATTTCTGCCCTTCGTATATGTACGTGCATGCGTAACGCCTAGTATATATATACTTATATATAAACATATATTTATGCATTACAGTTGCGTGATGATGATTATAATGGGAACATATATTTTAAATCGGGATAATTTTGTACGTTGGTAAACCTGCAAGGTTTATTTCACCATGGTGAAGTCATTACTTTTCAAGAGAAAAAATCTATTTTGCTATTCTATGTTAAATAAGGTATATAATTTCAATATATATTATATACTTTTCAAAGAGGTGAAATGTCTATCTGAAAATAATAAAAGATATAATTCAAACCTCTTTTAATTTACAATTTTTAAATTAAAATGTTCAGCAAATTATATTAAAAACGCAATATAAACATTAATCGAAAACGCTGAAAATTGTTGCCAAGTATAATAAACATGAAAAATAGAAAAGTACACGGAGAAAATTTTGTCAAGTATAATTAGAAAAATAGACAAGAATGTTAAAGAAATCAATATCGCAAGGAAACATTATTAATGTAAAATAATTCTTCTTTTCTTCAGGTTCAGTGTGAATAGAGGGGAAGAACCAGAAATATAATACTCAAATTTATTGGAGTGACTCTTTCTGGAGTGTAAATTCTCCTGCTCTTCCCCAAAACAGAGTAAAACTTCACTCCAGAAAGTGTGAAATATTATTACTATAAAAAGTGAAAATTCACACTTTTAAAATTTTGCTCCAATAATCTATACAAGAAACATAAACGTAACATAGGAAATTAAAATTAAAAAGAATGCTTTGAAAATTAGATTTATAATTAATAAGAATACGAAATATTTCATGAAATAATAAAAAGAGGAATTATGATATATGAGAAACTGATCAATTCGAGGAAATAAAATTCTGAGACTTACAAAAATTGTGAAGATAAAAAGCGTCAAATAATATAGTAAGAGTATTAAAAATTATTAAATTATTAGAATTGAAAATATATACTTTCGGAAACAATATGTTCAGAATTTTTGGCTCATTTTCGAATCTCATAACAAAATCGAAAAATGAATAATATTATGACGATACTTAGTTATCTTACTATTTTTATGTATGTACTCTTTCTATTTAAGGGTCAAATTGCGTTTCCACTGCTTTCATTCGGAAATAATACAATTTTCAATATCCCGTCCGCAATTTCAAAAATTTGAAAATTCATCACTAAATTTTGATTCAATCTAACACAAAAGTTGGAAAAACGAGATAAACTAAATATTTTGAAACTTTTATCAACGATAACCGTCAGAAAACTTATTTTCTCTCTTCTACAACCGTTATATTGAATCTACCATTTTTAAGATCATCAAATGTATTAAAAATTGACCACGAACATAAAATCAATCGAAAATTTCACCCAATGTCAATTTTTATCAGAATTAGACAGAAAAAAGACATATTTTTCAAAATTTCATAATTTGGATCTTTTCAAGATTTTTTCAAATAAAATCCACCCTATTGTTTTTCTACCGCATCCAAACGCAATTTTGATGACGTAAATGGAAACAGCACACTCAAAAATCGTCAGATAAGTATATATGTTTCTCATGATATTTTTCCTTATTGGTTTTGGTATAGTGAGGCTCGAAAATTAGTGATTTTTATACATTGCGAAAAGTAAAGAATCAGTGACATTGCAGCGACATTAAGATAACGCATCATGAATGACATATGACAAGCAAAAAAGGTACAGGTAAGGTGTACACAAAAATTGAAATGTAATCTGCAGACGTTCCCAGAAAAATACGCGTAAAGTAATATAAATACACAATGCAGGTGTAAAGAAATGATGGAAATAATTTATAAAAGAAAAAAAAAGAAATTAAATAATAATCGAATATAATGTTTAATAAAAAATTTACTGCCTACAAGTGAATATAGTACTCAAAGTTGTATAAAAAGTAGTCAAATATTGATCTAATTAAAGTATGGGGCTGAAAATTCGACTATACAGGGAGGTTTAACGTCACAAACATACAAAACAGTCTATTTTCTGTCCAAAATAAATAGTCCTCGCACAAATTTGCGACACACCCCACGAGCAACTTGCTTGCGTTTGTTATAATAAAAAAGTCGTTTACCCTCAACTTCCGTCGCATAAATTCTACCGAATCGAAAATAATTTGTTGTGCGTTTGCTTAACGCGCATTATGGCTCTGCTGCGGACCTATATATATATATATATATATATATATACACATATATACACATTGTACTTAAATCGCTCCATATGTTCGCGCCAATACACAAAACGAAATAGTTGAAGCGTGATGCTATTTATCGGGGTTACGCGTCTCTAATTAAATGCAAACGGACGATCCTCCACCGGCGCGTCCCAAATGAATAAATGGGATATTAAAAGTAGCGGGCGCAAAAATCCGTTCATCCGTGACGGTGCGTTGATGGAAACGTCATTTCAAGTCTTAGGTGAAACTAATAAACGTCGGTCATCGTGGCAAAAAATCCATGCATGCATTGTGAACGTGACATTAGGGAGGACAATGCGAAAATTTATTCCGACTGCCACGCGCATTTCATTCAGTTGGATGCAACATATGATTGACGTTTATTGTTGCCTTTCGACTCGGTCCACTGGCAAATGCGCTTTGAATTGCATAAAACGATATGCCTTTAAATTCTATAATAACTTTTCGTTCGATGCTTGAAATTACACAAAGGATTAGCGAACATCGATGATAAAGTAATAGACAATTTTCAGCTGTAAAGACATTGCGAGGCAATTCCACCTTCAGAAAAGATTGCTGATTCTTGTCCACTATTCTTCCTCCTTCTTGAAGCATAGGATACATATACGTGCGCATAGGTGGTCATTAGCCCGGGACTTTGTTTCCCGTTTAACCTTTTCCGTTTTGTCTCCATCGTAAACTCCCCCTTCGCTTCGATTTAAGTCGTTTTCTGACCTTTTTAAAACGCAACAAGAACTTGAGCATTAACCGGTGTCATGAGCATAAGAGGTGCGGATATCCATTTCCTTCGGTATTAGGGCTAATTTAACTGTTTGCTTCAACTGATTTTTTGTTTTTGTTTAATGAATGAAATTAATTGCTCGTTTGACATTCGTTCTAATTAATTACGGAATGCATTTAATGCTCAATTTTTTAACGCTCATTTGCGCTGCATTGAAACAGCCATGATAATAAACTATAAACTTGGGTTTATTTTAACACTAATTAATGATAATTGGAAATAATAAAATGTACGTATATATACGTTGCGATATGTCTGTATTTTGTTGCACATGCATAACATATGTCGTTGTGCCTTATTCAATGTGGCCACCCCGATAATTATAGAAGAATCCTCGAGAATAAAACGAATCAATTAATCAATCACTTTCCCTCTCTTTACTCCTCTTTTTAATACCCGTGCTGTATATTTTCGGTTGGAATTCTTATTTATTACTTTTAAAAAAATTAATGTTATTTATAATTATACGCTGTTGGGAAATAGTTACATTTATATAGTTAGCGAATTACCTAAAGTTACGACATAATCAACAATAATTATAAACAAGTTACATTTAGAGTAAGTAAGTGTATTCATATTTTTGTTTTCTTCGCTGTAAGGTGATTCCCCTTAGAATGTATAGATTTAAACGGAATTGCAGAACATAAAAATGAATTCCACATTAGTTATAATCTCGGTGTTCGCGATTACAATAAAATGTAATAAAATATTTCCTCTTGGCCCTCTTACCTCCCCTCCATAAAAATATTTTCGACGTACACGCGTATTGCGAATATATATATGTCGAACTGAAATGCGTCAGTGTACGGGGCCAGATGGGCCCCCACACTCGAGTGCTCCACCATATGGGCAGGTGCCAGTAGTGCCCCGCGTACACCCATGCATGTCAGTGCGTGCCTGCAATAAATATGCGAACTGGACACACACACACATATAGATATATATGTACAGAGATGCCAATAGAAAACGAAATGGGAGAAGTTTATACGCTGCAGCGCGACCGTTCGAAATTGTAGAGTGACCGAATCGTTTACACCCCACATACCGAAGAGTGAAAAAATTATACACTCAACCAGAGCGATCGGTACTCGTGCGATCACTTCTGTACTTTATATCGGATTCATTGTTTTCGAAGAGCGAAGTCTCCCTTAGGAAAGGATCCATTCGAACGGTAAACCCCTTCAGTGAGAGCGAATAAAATAAATGGTTTAATTAACGAGCATATAGTTGTAATATTAGTTTGCACTCAAGCGTACAAAAAGTTTAAGTTTTGCTTGAACTTTACGGAATTATGTATATCTATTTAATTTAATAAAATGTTTCATCGGTTACATAAATTTCGCCCGACACCCGAAAATTCCGCCCCTGAACGATCGATTTACCCGAAGTACATTCAGGGGTTGGATTTTTATGGAAATTTTATACGAATTTCTGCCCTCGATTTATGTTTCTATTTGAGAATCCATAATACTGAAACACTCTATGGAATAGACGTGGAAAGCAGGAATCGGAAAAAATTTCAAGTCAAGTTACCAGTTTTTTTTCCTTTTTTTAAATAGCTTTCTAATAAACATGATAGTAATTTTATTGGAGTTTCAATTTTTTATAACATTTTACAAATTCAAATGAATCTAAATCATTATTTGGCAGATACATATAATATATATGACACGGAAAATGTGCGCGAAATTATGCTACGCGCACACGTTACGTAAACGCCATCTAGGTGTAGTTTATAAAATTTGATTAGATTTTCTTCGGCACATTCATTAGCTTTTGTTTGCCCGAATGAATTATTGTAGCAGAAAAAACGCTGAAAGATATTGTTGAAAATTGAAATAAAAAAATTTTTCTTTATTTCAGGTTGGACGACTATATATAAGGATTTGAAAAATCATGACTCTTTAATTAATATATAATATTACATTCCAGTGGCATAGAAAAGAAACAATAAAATATATAATTTTTCAATTGAAATTTTACAACTACTTCTACAAGAATTTCTACAAGAAACGTTAACTGTATTTTATGTAAAACAAAATGGTAAAGTGAACATTAAACTAAATTAAGACACCGGTGAAAAACATAACAACACGATAAAAAAAAAACTGTTTTCGCCAACAATATTTAAAATTTAGTAGAAGTACGAGAAGCAAAATATTTTCTTTTAAAATAAATTGTAATATAATTAAAGACAAAGGATAATGATAGAAATAGTGGGAAATAGATATATGACAATATAATTGTACTATATCATAGCGTATTACGTAACTAGGGCGTAAAACTTAATTCTACGAATGCAACTTGATCCTGGCCTCTATATGAGAGACGCATTTTCAGCATTTCTTCCATTACACACGATATATTTTATGCATCTTTAGAACTGCGTAATAGTAAATTATGCACCATGGGCGTAAAATGCGATTTTACGCCCGAATAGTATAGTGAGCGGATAATTCGAACAATGGGAAAGCGTTGAAAAAATATATAAAATAAATGAAAAAGATGTATACAAAAAAAAAATATAATCATATATAAAATAAAGTCGAAACAATATATAAAATCAAGACGTAAAAAATAAGAATTTTACGCCCGTATCCTATAAAAAGTATTTTTACATTTGTTACATATGCATAAGGTCACAAATAGATATATATTCATTTAATGATTTTGTTCTTTCCTGTCAGAGAATATTCTGCAATGTATTTAATATAAAATTTCATATATTTCAACACCAATGAAATATTTATTTTTACATGTTTTTTATCTTCACTTAATTCACAGTAAGGTTACAGATGTAACACATTGAATAAAATAATGAAACCACAGAGTCCACACATGCTGCACTGTTGGTTTTTTGAAAATAGCACGAAACGTATTTTCGAAAACCGTTTCGGTATTCATGTATTGTAGATGAATCATTATACGTATTACTGTCATTAACATCATTGCATTGTACTGGTAACATTTATAAAAACATTTGCGGTCGCTTCAAATTTTTTAAATGGACAATACCCAATACTTTAGTCTCGTCTCCATACCATACTACATCGCATATGGGTGACTTTCAATCTAGCCTTATAAAACGATCTTCGACCTACTTTTCAATGGACAATATAAACGTTGCCTTGAAATTTCATCAATGTCTCTTTACAAAATGACCGCCAATTCGCGGATTTTTCTTTGTTCTGCATTATTTATATTAACATTTGGAAATAAACAAAATTGTTATCATTTTCGCGACTTTCAAGTAATATTATTATTACATTTGTGTGCGTATACTTTCGAAACTGGGTGGGCAAAGTGTAATTTCACGCACTGCTTACAATACAAAAAAAATTATTGTTCTTTTTTCATTCTTATAATATGCTCGAATTAAATAATTGGACCACCTTGTATGTATTAAAAAAGAAGACCATTATATGAAGTAATTGATGCTCACTCCCAGTTCATTCATGTATACTGATGCATAATAAGGCGCGTGAAAAGCTGATGTTTCGAGTCAGTTTGAAAACTGGTCAGGCAGCTATCAGCTGATAAACTGTCGTCTCACGTTACCCCGGTGTGGAGCGTCAACCTGTCTAACACGTGTAAATGGGCTTTTATCGACCGGTGGGTGATCCGACTGTATTGTATCAATTTGTATCATATTATCTCTGTGTACACACTGTCGCAATGATTAATTTTATCTCCCTCTTTATTTATTAAAATTACAAATAAGTTTCTGTTTTTTTTTTTAGTTTATTTAATTTTACAACTTATTTTCGTTGACTAGTTATTTAAAAGTTGGCATCTTATTTGTCTAACTTTAAATAGGGGACAAATATTAAGTATTGGACTTATGAGAAGAGTAAAACTAACAAAATAATGTGTCTAATTTCAAAGTAAAATGTATACAAATTTATCGCTCGTTTCATCATTTAGGATTTATAGAAAGTTTTGTAAATCATGATAATGTATGGAATATATACGTGAGCGATAAATGATAATAGTACATAAGAGGTATCATTAAAAAAATAAAATAAAAGATGACTGAAAAATACACTTCATATACTATTAACCCAGCTGACATAAGGAAAATCAAACTTTCTAACAGATTGTAAATTTCGAGAATTTTAGGTCCTAAAATCTCATTCAGAAAAATTACACTAAAAATTGTTATAATTAAAATCGAGCTGTTATAAAAAAAAAATCCTGTGACTTACTCAATAACTGACAAAAAAATTTAAATAACTTTTTTTTAACAAAACAAATTTAGATTATTTTATAGCGTTTAATTATTGCTTAAATACGTGGCATGATTTTTTCATTATTTTTACGATTAAAAATAATATAACAAACCCTTATACGCACGTTATCGACTAATCCTGACCTGAATAAACGAGTTTGGATTTGCACGTTTCAAATGCATAACGATGCGGTTATAACGGAATCGTTTACTGAAAATAATACATGCGAAATAATTTCATGAGCTTTTGCATACAATCGTAATTAATGAATTAGTGTCATGGTAAAATGAGAGCTGATAATGTGGGTCATTTTAAACCTATACATACAATGTATAAAAAATACATTTGAAATAATTAATGATTTTCAATGAAAAATATTGAAAAGTTTTAATATTTGAATATATTAAATAAGGCCATTAAAACTCATAAAAAGTACACACGAAATAGATACATTTAATACTCAACATCAATGTTTGCATTTATCATTAAAAATTTATTGAGCATTTCTGTCATCAGCGCATTACTTAAAAAATTACTGACGCCATGATGGCTTTCACGGCAATTATTTCCTAGAATTATTAACAAATTTTCTGCACGACCATATATATATTTAATAATGAAAATATAAAATACTAAAATATTTATTATACATAAAAGTAGTATTTTTAAGTTTTAATACAATTTTGCCTCTTATGTTACTTTTCATCTCAAAATGATCCAGAATAAGATATCGTCTAATTGATCTCAACGATATTCAGAACAAATGTGTTTTGATTAAAAAGAAAAGATTTCGTTTAAAAAAATCCATATGATTTACTAAAATACAATTCACTCAGTTCAAATAAACGCGTGTCATTAAAAATTTAATTTCTTCGCGAGCTTCCTGCAACCAACTCAATTGTCTTTGATGCTTCCATAAAAATTTCAGTCATTGATCATTTTTTCAAAGAATCACTCATCCGTACGATTGAATGCGCCATTTTTTTAGTGATTTCGAAGCAAGATAAATGATTTACGCGAATTTTCGAATCGTTTATTGCGAACAGAAAAATTAGCATCCGCACCAGTTGAGACAATCCGGAGACCCCGAGACGAAACCGACTTAGAAGTAGCTGGTTGAGCAGCAGGTTTTAACTTTTAACGGTTCCTTAGGGGGGCGCGCGTCTCATTGTGCCAAGGTATAAAAATGCATTCATTTGCATACAGGCTATTACCGGGCTAAGTCGTCGCGACTAGCCCAATATACTCTCGGATTTTTGTTTAGACGCGCGCTTGTGTATGATATATATGTATATATAGAAGAGGAGCGGCACAATCGCGCCGCGGGAAACGACTTTTTTTTTGGTGGCTCCGAAATAATGAATTTTGCAATTCAATGGCACATTGTTCGAAATATTCGGGACAAACACTTTATGTTTTACTGCTCGAGCCTAAGTACTTGTTTCTAACCTGTCGAGAAAAACTCGCCAGACCAAGACTAGAAGTATATATACGTACTTTTACGGTTATTTAGTGCGTACTTAACCGTTTTTCTATACACTAACGCATTAGTTTTTGTCTCGTTACTTATACTGACCATTCAAAAACTCATTTTGGGATTTCGTTGAAAAGAGAAACCAGCCTTTTAGAAATTGCAATTGCAACTTAAAAAAAATAAATAGCCTTGAGAATACGGACTGTTGAGCCCACTGATAAAACAAGTCGGGCACAACTTGACAATTTTTAATGGAAATAAAATCCCTGTTTTCATAATAGCGAATTTAAGGACTATTTGAAATGTTACGTCTGAAAATGATATTCAGTAACGTTAAGACAATGTAAGTTTTGGGCCCGTCTTTGGCACTGGGCCCAAAAACCAGGTAGTCAATTAGTAAGTACAGAAAGAAATTAAAGAAAAGACGGTCGTGACATTTACCGAACTTCAATAATATAACGTCCTTATTATATAGTTTTCAATGTTCCGGACCCATTTTCGTGCCCAACAAATTAATTACTTTATTGTTAAGAAATATCGTATTCGAATGTAACGATACATTTCTCGCAGAATTCAAATCTGCGATAAGAAACAGGGATTTTCCATTGGAAATTTTCAAGTTGGTCCTAGTTGGTACTGTTTTTGATATTTGGCCCAAAAATTGCTTATAGTCCACTCATCAACATGGAAAAATAATACAAAAACAAAAAATATTATGATTTACAAAATATGACTTCCATCATAAAATCTTTAGGTGATTCCATCTTGTTTCTCCGCGCTCCATGATAAAATATTCTATATATTCTTTACAATGATGACGAAAAGTACATTATTGTATAAATAAAAAGTAAGACATAACATTTAAAATGGAATGGGCGTAAAAACGGTAAAAATTAATTCAAGTTCCACGAAACAATTGCACAAATTTCTAATTCAGATTTTCGATAAAAATGTTTCGAAGCAGTTGTTGTGTTGCAAAACCTTCCGTTCCGATTAAATTTATGAAAAAAAATCCCACGATCACTTGACTTTGTAATTATATTCTCCTATTTCAGGAAATGACCAGGATTCGACTTTCGGCGCCCCACCGTATAGCAATTTGCCAGTAATTGGCTTCCAATTAAATAAGCTCGAACCCCCGCATGGTTAATCGAAAATCAACGACCGCGTCAACGAGCCTAAATCTTGATAAGAAAATAAAAAAAGATTCTCACGTGGGGTGTAAGTGGTGCGAAAATTTCCGAAAAGTATACGTACATTATATATATATATGTAATACAGCTGTCGCGTGTAACTTATATTTGACATCGCGTGCCACCTCCGTTCGAGCAATGGCGCAAAGTTTGAATAATATCTTAAACTCTCCGGGAGTCATTGGTGAATAATTCATTTACTTATTTCCTTACAATTATTTAATTATATTTACATACTTATGCATAATAATATACATTTTTAATCGTATCTTGATTTTTGTCCAAGTAATGATTCACCATTCGAATATGTTTATTTATTATTTGAAATTAGATTTCTTTAATTCATTAATCAATCTTTTTAATTCAGAATTAATGATCATTTTAATTAAACAATAATAGTAGATTTTTCAACAGTTTTGCAATTTTTATCAATTCAAAAGTTTTAGCGGGAGTAGAAATTAATGTTTTCATCCCTACGAAGATGATAGCATATTATGCACCAACGGAGTTGAGGGAGGTTCATGATCACGAGTAATATTTTACGAGTATTTCCAAGTCCCTTCGTTTCCTGGGTGCATACGGCATTTTATGTAACTAGAGCAGAAAAATAGAGTTTCTTTTCCCTGTCCAGGCATTAGAACTACTATTATTTGACCAGCGTCACATGAAAAGATAAAATATAGATCCCCCTCCCCTCTGTTCATATAAAAAAGAATTGAAAAAATCATTGGTTTCATAATGGTCACTTATACATTTTCTAACAGTTTTCCAATATTTTCCAATAATCGAAAAATTATGGATTTTTCCGGTACGTACACGATACAAATAGTCCATGCCGCGATTGAGAAATACCTTAATGTTAAAAAGAGCCGAGCGGTCTCCCCATCAAAGGAAACGTTCGGTTTGTTCGTGTGCGAAGGTGTTGTAGAGTATTTATTATGAAAACACGCCCGTTCCTTATAGTCGATGTTTAGGGTCCATTTAACTCTCCATTTACTTATCGACCTGCGACTTTGTTTCTTTTTCCCCACCCTCTCTATCCCGGTCAATTCTCCCTCTCCCTTTTCCCTCTTATTGTTCCTCCTCTTTCCGTCATTCTCAAACTGTCTTTTTGTCGTTTACCCGTCCCTGTTAAAATCACATTCTTTTTCACTCTTCCTCTATATGACCGCATCTCCAACTTGAAAAATTCGTCTTCGGTGCTGCATCAACTGAAGTGTTAATTCGTCAAAGCCAGACTCAGGTGTTCGTGTTTCACCTGTTTCGCTGTTTCCCGTATGCCACGACAGGTGCTACCCGTTGTGTCGTCGCCGTGCCACGAGTCTTCCTGTTATTTTCATCGTCCCACGCTGTTATTACTTGGCAGATAATGCAAAAAAAAATGAGAAGAAAGCCAGGTACGTACGTTATCATCGGTACCGACAATACCGGGCATCACCTCTTGCCGCCCTTTCGTGCGAAGGACGTTGTGCAATCGGAAAGAGGTCAACAAGTCGCTGAAATGATCGACGGGATGTCTTTGCGTGATGATCGTAACTGTCATCGGCAATAAATCACCAGTTAAGACGTCATAAAGTATATGAATCACTGACGCATTGTTTGCGAATGGCTATATTTGCGATGCAGACATTGATGGACTTGTTAATTAAATACTCCATTAAATATTCCACTTTGTGGAATAAGACCTTAAAAGTTCGTGTTCAAACCTTAAACCCCCCCAAAAAATGTGACTTGATCGTCGCGAAAGCAACATTATGCAATTAAACATTTTTTAACACCCAGGACATTCAGTCGATGTGATCCAAGAAACAGAGGGAAGAGGTCGGCCAATTAGACTTGCCCTATTCTGCTATACGCCTGACTCGTGGTAAAGATGCAAGGTGAAATATTTCAAGGATACACAATATAAAAAGAAAGGAGCGGCCAGCCGACTGCAATTTTATATGAACTCCCTATATGTATGCAACGTTGCAAATTATAAAGGAAGAAAAGGGACGAAAAGACTCGACTTCCCGCCCTTGATCCAAGATACTTCTGCAATTGTAGCAATAAAAATTACATTGAATACAATTTTGAGAAAATGTTTTCATAATCGAAATACAACGAAGTTACCTGACATTTTTTTATTAAAAAAAGAATATATAATATAAAACTTTCCGTTCTTAGGAAATTTCAAAAGCTTTTACGAAAGGACAATAGGTATTGAAAAAAAAAAAAAAAACGGAACGTTAGAGGCAATCTTTGTAGATCGACACGTGTCTTCCGCAATTTTTCGAGCCGTTTCCCGCCCCACGCCACATTACATCCCGGCTAATGCAAAGTCGCGCACGAACGAGTGTCGCGTCTTGGGAGCGCCTTCGGAAGGACGTCGTTAAGTTGGAAACGTTTCGAGTATAACGTCGCATTTCCTTGACCGAGATACGAAAGAGTAAACGTTCCGTCTTATTTTTACTGCCCGATAAGAAGACTTGAAACTTTTTCGCGAACCGGAAGTCCGGGTAGTTAGGCAAGGGTTAGAAAGCGGCCACTGGCCGCACCGATCGCGTTCGATGGTCTGTTAAGGGTGAATAGTATATATAGGTATATCGTCATTTTGCTATACATATACCCGGCACGAGCATAACGGCCGAACGGGGCCAACCATTGACAAGGAGCGTAATTATGGTAATGGCAGTCGCATCGACTGGTATAGGCGATCCACACTACGCGATATACCGCGCCTCGTTTTACGACACTGAAATATATATACACATACATATTACTGGAAAACGGGGTTATGTAATGTGCACTTTTATTGGAGGGGAAACCGACATTAATATATTTCTTAATCGGATAAGTAAGTCTCCGTGTTTTTTTCAGGCTACTGAAGTGACTTTTTTTGTAAAATTTCCATTTTCTATATTTTGATTATTTACTAATTTTCTATAAATCTTGTTTTTATATCTTTCCATATTTAGAAAGATACAAAAATATAATAATTTCTGTTTATGTTATTTTTATTTACAATAGAAAAAACGTACTCTAAAAATGTTTCCTTCATACATAATCTAGGCACATCGACATTATTTCACATGCGCCATTTTGATAGAAAACGAAGTAAGAATATTTATTATTTATGTATATGAGCAAAAGTTTTTCGTTCGGCACAACTATTAGAAATTTATGTAAAAAAATGTTATATATTGTCGTATATTAAATAAGCTCACCTGCAAAGTTGAGGAGGATACGAAAAATGAAGCTTAATCTGATATTCTCATTCGCCCTACAAGTTGTTATAATAACTTATTAGATTTTTAATGATTGCCTTTATCGATTCTAAAAGTTTGTTCCACACCCAGAGAGAAAATTGACTATTTGCCGCATGTCACGCCTGGTAACATAGTACTTTTCAGTCCTAGGCCGTAAAGTTGTATTTTACGGACCACGCAATCTCTCTGAGACTGTAATGTATCATGGTGAAGGAGCGAACATGATTCGTTTTCATTAGTATATTGTTTACGAGTTATTTCAGTTATTTCTAAAAATGGTATTGTTTAATTTATTTTCTTTTTCTTTAATCTTATGTATCATGTATCTTCTTCAAGAGAATCATCATAGTAGAACTCACCTGACTATAAATATATTCAACGTGTAGTTTGATCTTGATATATATATATATATATATAAATCTGTAACAAAACACTTCCATCACATACAAGTATTATTATTATTTTACCGGAAGTATAATATTAATAAAACTCAAATAAATCGAAAAAAAAAGTGAAGCAAATGTATAAAAATAAAATGAAAATAGACGTTTGAAAACGTAGACGAATACAACGTAAAAAAATTAGACGTTTCGTAATTCATTCATCTTTCGGTCAAAATCTCGGTTAGTCAGACCACTGTCGGTGTCAACAATGGCAGGACAATCGTAAAGGATCCGCTTTGTATATACTCGAGCACCCGCGTTCTCATTGTCTTTCTTGTATAGTTGACGGTTTAAGAATCCTTAACGTTGTCGTGAGATTTAAAAGACATTTTAATTATCCAGAATATTAGTAATTGGATTTTAACACTCATAAATATAAATCATTTATTAAATTACCAGTTATGTGCAATTTATTATTCATTATCATCTTATCGTTTAACAATTTTTGTCATTTAAACTTGATAATATTTATTTTTACCGTATATACAGAAAAATATGCAAAAATATTTAATTATGTCGATAATATTAATTACATGTCGCCACTTTGCTTATTTTATTTAACTAAATTGATACTTAGACAATAAACAGCTATTTGTTTACTCCTGCAAAATTCTTTGGGTTTAGTTACCCAGTAATCGGAAATGCATTGAAAGGTCAAAAAACGAACTAAAATGGATTCAAGTGGATTGAAATTGATTGATTTTCTATCCATTTTAATGCACTTGAATGTTGTAATCGAAAAAGGATTGGCAATTCAGAAAAGAGTCAGAAAGTGGATTGAATATGATACAGAAATATTCACACTCATGAAAGTTAATCATTCTCTATCATTTTCAATCCAAATGCGGACCCTTTTCTGACTTGACGACAATCCTATTTATTGTAAAAACTTAGAATTGTAAAGGAAGGGAAAAAAGAGGTTGCAACTCATAAACGGCTTGGAAATTAAAATACATTTGAAAACGGTTTGCCTATATACAATTTATTTGTATATACAATAAGCCTATAAGCATATACGGGTTTTGAACGCAAATTGGTTGACAATCCTTTATCTTTTGCTCACCTAAGATAGAAAAGAACTTGATATTCTTTGCTTTCTAGGCCTAATTATTTTTTGACATAATTACCTATTTTAAAGTGCAGCATTTTTATTTTCACACTACAGTACATAATAGACACACTGATACTAACTGCTAAATGTATGTCCACTTTTTAGGTTAGGAAACAAGTGCCTAAACAATACTATTCGTAGTATTAAAAAAAAAAGAAACGAAATTTTATTTCCACTTTTACCCTTGGTTCAATGCGTGTCCAAATTCACTCTTCAGTCGAGCTTTATTGCGTTAAAGTGCAACTTAAACGTGACATACATAAGTGTCATTTATGTGTTTTTACTTCGCCTGTTTTACTTTGAATAAATTTTTCAACTCTACTGATGCACAGCATTACAACGTATATGTAAAAATATAAAGTCTTCCATGCACGAATCAGAACTTTTGCAAAGTAGCACTTTTGGTTGTTTGGTCCAAAAAACTGACAATTCAACCAATCCAACTTTACTGAAAATTCCCACGTGCAATCCCATATGGGAATATGGATTGAACAAAATGTCAGTCCAAATGGACTGATCATCAGCTCATGTTTCGGTCAAAAAATAACGTACATTCTGTACAATAACAATGTTACTGACCGTTGATGCAAATGAAAAAGAACCTATGGGCAAAAAACTGATGGGCAAGTCTGCCGAATCCTAAAATTCATTATTGATTCGGAGATGTCGTCAACAAATTACTATACTGCAGATGCGTTCTTTTTCATTTTTCACGGCAGATTGTGCACGGTATTAGGGAAACCAAGTAATAACCGAATAAATTTAATAATCGCGCGGAAAATGACATTCGGCCAGCTTGCATATGTATAGCGTAAAATTTTTATCCATATATAACTTGGAAAATGACAATAGCTCATTATGATCTTTCTCGCAGATTCATCAGTCAAAAGCGCCAGTGTTGGGGCTGTCAGTGCCGACAATGCTCAAGTAGGCTAGTACAAGCTCAAAAGGTCGTTAAGTATTATGTTAAAGCAGCCGTGTTCTCATTGTGTGATTGCAGAGATGCTGAAGTGGACGGTCTCGAGATCCCTGTCGACGGCAAGCTCGACACCCCACGGCCCGCCCACGCTGGGCAAGGAACCCCGCAGGCCCTTTCGCGACCTGTCCAATACCCCGCCAGCGCCCAGCTCCACCACGAGGGCGCAACTGTCCAACGGGCCTCAGAATGCCGTCAGCTCCAGGCCGACACCTGTACCTGCCCGCAGGAGGAGGAGGTGTAGGAGTCATGGCACGGATCTCAAGAGCTATTTTCAGGTACACGGAAAACTTATGGATCGCTTATTGTCTCCCGTAAGATAATTGTTCATAATATAAATATACCTGAGATAAAATGGTCTATAGTATTTACTTGAAAATAACAAATTTTTGTTTAGTGTATATATGTATGTGTGTGGGTGTTGGTCTGTATAAATTGCTTTTTTTACTTTTCTATGTAAGATATGAATTTTGTAGTTGACAATAAAAGTGACATTGCAAATCCGAGTTTTTTGGAAGAAGAATCCGGAAATAATTAGGAAAACAATTTTCAGAATTTTTATGATTTTTGGGAAAAGTCGTGAATTTTCAGAAATTTTTTTGAGAAAGCAATATACCTATACAGTCAAGAAGACGTAAAGGTTTTGTGTACATGTACGAATGTCATAATTGATACCGTATTTAAAACACTATTTTTCTCGTTTTTTAATCATTTGATCAATCCAATACGCCAAAATCGAAAAAAGTATTTGGTTAATTAAGTAACGCTACAGTATTTTATTTATCATTTTTTTTTATTTATTAATCATCATTTACTAAAATAATTTTTAAATAATTTATTCATTTAATAATTAACATAAAAAAATAATTTGTTTTGTAATGGGGTATTCCTAAAATGACGATCTCATTGTAAGGGAGAGAGAGAAATTAAATAGATCGCGTAAACACATAATGTTCGGGAGAGAGAAACAC
>JAPYZR010002797.1:0-28410 GCA_030522945.1 Trichopria nigra
CCTGATACAATCTAGATTCCAGTCCGTATATGTAGCATTAAAGATGGTAACCGGTACCATCATTGTGTTATCCGGTACCATATTTTTCTCTCCGTGCAGGGCCTTTATTGTAAAACGGAATGCCACGATTATTTTCTACCTGGGATTATGTTTAGAATTAATTTTGTTTTAAATGTTCAACAACAAATATAATTATTATTTTTTTTTTAAATTGTTTCCAACTCTTAATAATATCTACGTTGGAAATTTTTTCATATTATTTTTTACCGTCATAACACATTGGTTCGGATGTTCGATAATTAAATTTTCTATAATATAATTAATATTAATAATACATATTAATTAAATACATTAAGAATAGTAGGGATGTAGTATATATAGAATTTAAAGCACACTGTTCCATTGGAACACTTACAAAACAATTATTTTTTCCCCTCTACATTACATATATATATACATTAAGATTTTATTACCATTGATTGGTTCAACTTAATAATAATAAAGGAAAACATCCAAGTTAATTCTATGAAAAGCGCAATGATAGAATCGATATTCCATGCGCGTACCGTGTTTACTGGAAAGGGGTTATTGTTCTTTTATTGGCCAAACACAAATTTGCGAATCCGATTCGTCTTCTTGTTTCAGACAGATTGAAGTTTCGAATTTACAGTGAACTATTTTCGGAACATCAGGTACTGTTAATTTCCGAACACTATTCTCAAGAGGTTCGTGGTTTGTAAGTATCCACGAAGTGTTAAGTTTTGGAGGATTTTGCGGCAACGAATGTGCATATATGCAAGTGAAAGTAAGAACTTGAGGTTTAATCCATCATATTGAAATATACATAAACCGTATGAATAATATTATTATAAAATGTAGATATGTGAATATTTTGTGCACATATCCGCCAGTATATACATATATATATTCCTGTTGCACAATGAAGAGTGGGAAGAACGGCAAACTACCCTTATACGATAGAATTCGTCACTGTTATATTATTGCTTTTATTTCTGGCGCAGATATATATTTTACTCAAAACCATGAAAGGCTCTTTTAAACGAAAATACAATTATAATGTACGTACTCATTTCTATATTTAAAATTTAGAAGGTAGATATTATTTTGGATACAAATTACTATTTGAAAAATAACAAAATTTTAATTACTTGTATTATTTAGCGTAAATGATGCTGGGAACTAACGAGCTCTAGTTGTTTTTATTAATATTACCGGAGTTTAATTTTTTAAGATTCTAAAAATAAATAATAATTTATCATGTTGTTTCATGAAGTTTAAAAGCAATGAAAATCACAGATATGAATATTATGTTATGTAAGAAATTGAATAAATTCTATAGACAATTATGGCTTTAAATAAGTTTGTTTCTCGACTAATGCATGTAATCTGTATTGAAGTAATCTTCGTAACGTATTTTAAGAGCGAATAAGAATGTCATATTCGTGTTCAAATTTGAAAACTGTCCCAAACGTTCTATAGAACAATACACACCAGGCAATAAATATATTTTTATTTTTTAATGCTCCACAAACAATAAAATGGATAATCGTGCAACATTGTATTTTTCATTATTTAAAAAAAATGTTCATTATTGTCATATTGGTTCTTTATATATAGAAGTGCAGATGAAAAGTCAAATCGCACGTGAATTTATCTTTATAGGACTAATTCCACTCTTCTCATTTCCGTTATCCCTAATAAGCGCGTACATAAACTTAATATAGTAAACGACGCAACTAAGTAGTGGTATTACTGTTTTCTTTTCCGAGTCCGCACTTTCAGAAAAATCTGAAATAAAAGATTACATTTATATTCAGGACAATACATTATATCTGCATTTATCATTTACGTACACCGTTTTAAAACAGTTAAATTGCATGTATATATTAATACAAAATGCCATTTATATTTATACAGCTTTTTTATAAATAATTTCTTTATAAATTGTAGGGTACAAGCCGATTTAATTTTTTAATTTTAATTTTACAGCTTCTTTATATTATTATAATGATTATATTGTAATTATTATTTATATCACATTCATTTTTGTTGTTTTTTATGTCTTCGTATATAATATTTACAGTACCATCATATACGTATTCTATACTTGCTGAAAAAAATATATCCTTAAATATATAAAGAACACATTCTAGCGATGAAAATTTGCAAAAAAAAAAAATAACAATTCACGATCAACAAACCTTAAAGGAGCTTTTTATTTTTCTACCGAGGTGCCGATACAGGACATTTTGCTTCCAGGACAGACCGTTTATACGGTAAATTCCTAAAATGACGATATACGCAGGCGATTTATATGCCGCTACGAAGTCTCTAGAATATTTTCGACGATAAGAATGTATAAGGATGTAAAATGGCTTTAAACGAAAGGCCGCATGAAGGTAAATGATAACGGGTAAATCAGTATATAGCTGATTTCTATCTACGAAACTTCCTTAAAAAATGACACACACACATATATATATATATAATTATAAAACTATTTTATAGGAGATCATTCTGTAAATAATGTTTACTTGCAATAAAGGTGTATTGCAAAATATTAATTTTTGTATACATTGAATTTCGTTGTTTAAGGATATTCGGATAAAATGAAAATAGATATTTTTCATGAAACCACCAAAAACATGTATGCGTCATAAAAAATATATACACGTACAATATATATTATTTTATAATAAAATATCTGCCTATAGCACTTATAATCCTATATTTTTTAAGGCGATAACCGCAAATGTCAAAACTTAAAAATCCATTATGAATCCCAGTCATGGAATTAGTTAATTATATTTAACAGAATATTTTAAACAAGAGTTTTCGTATATTCTATTGACAATCCCTCCGTGTTTCACCCATTCTCATTTGTAATTTTCACAAACTTTTGTAAATATCATTAGTTTTTAAATTTATTAAAAATGGCCAATACAGTTCGGTATTAATGACAAAATAGGAACATAAATAGGAAACTTTCTCACCCAATACAGTAGTACCCCCCCCCCCCCCCCCCCCCCCCCCCCCCCCCCCCCTCGCCCCCCCCCCCCTAAGTTATATTGTTCGGGCAAGCAAGATGGCCTCTTAAGTTACATTTTCCGTTACCTATATGTATATGTACCGTGTATGTGCATGCATGTGTAGATATACATATATGTACATATACATACCATGCATACGAATATCTCAACTCGATTCCGTAAATACAAATGTAGGATATGTTTTGCGCAATGACGGCGGGGCGGGACGGGACGAACTGTAATTTAATTGAGTGCATTGTAGGGGAACGCGTGAGGAGAAAAATATAACTTAACAGAAGGCATTTTGCCTATTATAGGAAAATATAACTTAAGAGGGGAATATAACATAAAGGGGCATAACTTAAGTGGGGGGCTATACTGTATTTCGATCCTATGTGGATCCTCTTCAAGGAGTTTCTATCAAAGAAGAAGGAAAATATCCATATTCATACAAATATTTATGTCTCTATTTATATAACAATAGGTAATAAAAAATTAATAAAAAAGGCATATATAAATCGGCTTCTTTTTTATGTTCTGTTACCTACTTCTTCAACGTAATGCATCATGGGATTGTTAAATGTCATATGGCATTTGTCAATTTGTAAAATTGAAATAAGTAAACACATATAAGTAACAAATAAGTAACCGCCAAAAATGATTAATATATAGAATATAAATTAAGATATTTACGCAACATTTTAATTCTCATGAAAATTTATAGTCATATGTAGTTTTTATTTGACGAGAGCAAGAAGAACGAATGGCGTGCATAGTATAACGAATGTTAATATACGTAGAAATCTCGCAAGAAATAATTAAAAGCAGGAGCTGCAATGATTAAAAGCTCATTATATGCTAATTGTTAACCGTAATTCACAATTTTTTGTTCTTCTTCTCTAATTTAATGGAATGTCCCGCGGACAGTAGACGATGGTGGCATTGCAGCGAAAATCGTTCCCCAAATAAAGTAAACATTTTAAAAGTGGTAATTGTTATTCTATATATATAATACATATACATCAATCAAGTCCATATTTATTGTTACATAATGATAACAACATAACAATTCAACGCTGCCTTAAATGCTGTTTAATTACATAGCAACAAATTGTCGCGTATGTATATTTTATTTTTAAATGCTCTTTTTCTAGTTGGAGGGTGGTATTATCGCATCAGCGCGTTAAAATCCTATTTAGGCAGAAATTAAAAAAAAACGACATATATACAATTAATCGTGTTTATGAATCTTTATTGAACATATTTCAAAATTAAAATATTACAGAGCTAAAATTTATCCGACTTATATCATACGGTATTAAATATGAATAAAGGAATATCACTTTAGTAAACTTTTTATCTCGCTAGAATATATATATAAAAGAGACAATATATATATACTTTAAAAATATTTAAATCCGCATATACATATAGCGCCGATATAACTAATAGACGACTTATAAAATACTATTGCATCATTCTTATCCAATGCTTTTACATCACGAGGTGAAATCTTGATAACACCTCTGGAGGCAATATCTGAGACCAATAATGTTAATGTGTAACTGCAATAATGGGGAAAATGCTATAAGCAAGAATTACAAAACAGCAATCTCTTTTAAAAGCGATCATTATGAAAAAATAAATACCGTCACTTAATCTTGAAAATGAAAAAACTTTGCTCATCTAATTTCCGAAGTCATATTCGAATTTTCATGAAAACTTAAAACGTACTCGTAAAAACCAGTAATTTCAAAGTTAAGAATATAAGTGTGACGGTCAAAACACAGGCACGTAATGCGATTCACGTTTTTCATTGCAAAAATGTGTGGGAACGTCACCCCACAAATCACTTTTAGTAGACGTAAAATCTAAAGTTATAAAAATTGGAGTTGCGGAAAGGTTGTAAAAATCCCAAACTGAGGTAGTGGACCACGACATACTATCTAACTGAAATAAAATCTCGTGTACATAAATTTCGCAAAGTATAGCATTTCGTTAACATACGTGATGTACGCAGTTGCATGAAAACTTGACGTTGTTTAATTTGATTATTGCAGTTTTTGGTCATACAAATTATTTATTTCTCGAAGTAATCCAATTAACAGGACAAATTTCATATCTTTCTCATTGGAATAAACTTTACAGTTGCACTATCGAGTATACCAGAATGTTGATTTTGAAGGCATTCCCTATTAAATTGCATGTTTTTTATTATTACTATAAATATCCCCTAGTCGAAAATAAGACCAATTTATGGTAATTTCTTCTGGACACCATTACTTTTAAAATAGAGTCCAGAAAAAATTGGGCAGAAACTGATGCCATTTTCTACTAGGGTTGTATTCCTGTATTCGGCAATTACTTCTAGTTTTCTAGTTTCATTGTTTTGCAGGAATGCCATTAAATAAAATCATTTTATTATTTTATTACGGTACAAATACTTTTCACTGAGAATTCACTTTTTATTGGAAACATCAAGAGCTTTTATATCTTAAAAACCTCGAAAAGTTAATTATGATTAATAATTGTAATGTTTGGTTAAGTTTCAATTTGTATAAGTCTGGTGTATCTGAAAATCCTGTATGCATGTATAATATATTAGGTACATGCTCTACATGACAAATCAAAGTTTTCAGAATCTACCGAACTTACATTCTGTAATTGAAGTGACATTTCAATTGAGCAACTTAAAATGTTCTTCATCGAATCCTGTCAAATAACGTTTTGGTAAAGTCCATTCTATGCACCATTTTTTAACATTTATTAGCATTTCGAATATTTTCAATATTTCCTAACATCACTCAAGTTATTCATAAAATTCTCATCCCAGAAAACGATAATCCACTCGTTAGGTTAGGTTAATGTCATATGATCGCAGCCAATAGTTCTTTTAGTTTATTTTGCATATATTTGGATTCCTCGGGGGTGAAACGTAGATGCTTAATGAGGAGGGGGTGGGGGATTCAATATTTCATCTGACCACAGGGGCGGGTCAGTCTCACAATTAGCCGTACAATATAGTCTTTATTTATATTATTGTAATTGCACCAATTTCATGCACAAAATAGATTCTTTACGTTCAGTTTATTTAAAACGAATAGTATATATCATTACTAGGTAAAGGAGAAATATATATATATATACACACATCTAGGCAAATACATTTATAAGATTCGCATAAAAGTCGGATTTCCCGACAAAGTTGAAATCCCCGGTTTAATTGCCGCAATACCTCCACTGAATTCTCAACGAATGAGGTTAAAAGCTAATTAAACATGCTTATAGCTATTGCATTGCTACAAAATAAACCCTTAAGAAACAGTCTAATAAAGCCCAACAATATCCTCACATTGTTCATACGAACACATTTTATGCACCAATTCTTATTCGCGCAAATTTAATGACCATATTTTACTACATCAATGTCTATTTTATTAGGAATAAAGTCCTGGATTATTGTTTTAATTTTTGTTTTGTATGCAAACTTCGTGCAATATTCAATCAACTAACTATTATAAGCTCGAAATGAGATAACTTGTTGCGCTATCATTAGTACCTTTAGATCTTTTGGTTCGGAATTAAATATGGATCATTCCGATGTTTCGAAATTCGATTCGATCTCGTATAATAAATTGATTTTTTCAGATGTTTGCCCTGCTTCCTCTTCCATCAAGGCATTTCTACCAACTTATTTAGGACATTGCACCAACATGTATCAAGTACTCCTTCATTTTAAAGGCATTGAATTGAATGCATGAGGTATAGTTTGCTATGACACGTCACTCTGTCTCTCTCTCTCTCTCTGTCTCTCTTTCTTTCTCTCTTTCTACACATTCGGCGACATCCAAGTTTCATTACAGAAATTACTATGAGAAATGCTGAATCGAAGCCAAGCCCTTCTTGGCTTCTCTTCTATTCTGATTACTACATTTCTCGAATGACCGTCCGCTTTGGACTTCTAAAATCATACTGTCATGAAAATCCTGTAAGTTTATGAGGACTATTCTTTCATTCTTCATAGTGATATATATATATATCCATTCAAGATTTGCAATTAGCATCGGTTCACTGAATCTCCTAAGTACTTATGTTGTGATATTCTTAAGGTTCTTATTAGAATAAAATATTTATAATAAAATCAATTTTAGACGTTCATGTGTGTGTACTAATAATATATATATATTAAAAGAGAAACCGCAACCTAACCTAACCCGATCAAACCTTACCCAAGCAGAAATTTTGATAAGGATTTGACAAGGCCCTGTTCAGACTGCCTGAAAGTAATTCAGGGCCTTATAAAGTACGTATCGATCCCTCGGATCAGGGCCTAAAAAACTACATATCGCTCCATTAACTAAAGTTTGTTCAGTTAGTTTTGGCAATCCATTAGCTGAAGCAGCCAATTACTTCTAGCGAACTCCTCTTCGCAGCAATGGCTAATTCATTTCTATCCGTGAACGCTTATGTCAATCAGCAAATATTCTCTTTATTTCGATATGTCTCTTCAATAACCACGTTGATACAAAAACTGCTTCCACATAGGATTAACTCTCTGTAAAATTATGTTATAAAAATGGCGGTACATATTGATAGTGTTTAACTTACGTTTTGGGATGGATAGAGCTCTGATCTCAACTTAAACACAATGAAACTTTCACTCTGTTAAGAAATGGGTTAAAAAAGAGTGATAGATGTTTATGGGCGGAAGTGAACTTCTTCTACATTGAGCTATTTATTCCGTCAGGACCTGGGGCGGAAAAGTTCTTCATGCCGGCATAGCATTTCTCACCTCATTAACCGAGGCAGCTTCATGTTTCATCATTTTATTTTATTGAGCTATTTAAAAAAGCCTACCGACTAAAAGCCTTGTAGCCGTACTGACATTGATGTATGTATACCCTTACAGAATTCCGTGACTCACTTGCAGTACCCAGTGACTGTTCCTTACTGGTAAAGATTTTTCAAGTAATCGTTTGAGACTAACGTGGAACATTTTATTCTTAGACTTTACGGTATTGTTCTTATATTTGAGGTTTCACCTTTTAGCACCATAAAAGGGGTTCTTTCCTTTTAGTGATCAACCACAAAGGTGGCACTATCCAGAAATGTCATTCCATAAACAATTTGAGTTCATCTGCATCGAGAAGCGCTTATACCTAATTCATCTTCTTCTATATGTTAAGCTCGACACCTTCACCTGTCATGGGTGAATGTGTAATGACATATATCATTAGTTCATTAATGTCCTCTGATGGATGCAGATTTAGATCTAATGCCTATACTGTGTCTGTTCTTGATTCGAGGTATTGGGGGTGGGTACATTTGATATGAATCAAATGAGCTGTACATATAATTACGAAGTCAGAAATAAGCGAGATGTTTTTCATTTACGACATAAAATATTTAATGAGGCAAATAATTTATATTTTGATGTATACAATCTGAATTTCTTAAAAATAAAACCAAATCAAACAAGCAGCATTAACTACCGCTAAAAACTATTTAATTGGCATTGTGAAATCTGCATTATATTGTATGATTTTCATATGAAATGTTAAGTATTTATGTTTTATAAATGTCGACTACATGCACATCCACTTATCATATCAATATGACCAGTTAATATTAATTAACAAAAATATAGATGGTATCTTAAGTTAGTTATTAATTATGTATTGTAAATATACATATATTATACAGAATTTACCAAATATTGCAGATTGCTACTATCAAAAAGCATCTTGAGTGACAGTGATGGTATGATACTCATTTATGTACATTATTACGATAACACTTTTACTTATTATTGTCATATATTTCGTACGTCATTGAACAATTCTATAAGCTGCGAAAATTACAATTTCTTATTTCCAAAATCAATTCGACTAGATTTCACTCTAAAATAATATTATCGTAAAATTTATGTATATTGAAAATCTCCCTTCAACACCTGATGATAATACTTTTTAAAAATATTTAAACCGAGTTAAACATATATCATTTTCAGAGAAATGGGAATTTCATGAGACCTTAGACTAAATCCCTGTGCATTCCGTAAGTTGACAACTTATTCCATGAAGAAGTATTGCAGTTTAAAATGCTGAAACTTGTTACCAAACTGTCATGCACAATTATTTACATATTTACAATATTAATGTTATAACTTGTTAACATTTTCTAATCCAAAAGTCGTCACAAATAAATTAATATTATTTTAATTATTTAAATTAATAAATTAAATTCCGGTTAAGATGTTGGTCCTGTTCAATGTATTAATTATCATTAAAAGATTGGATCATAATGGAGTAGTGCATTTTGTAAGATAATAATTGCAATAATGGTATATCTCTCTGAAAAGTATCTATACAGAATCACTCTGCATTTAAAAAATTCAATCAACTAATATAAATATGACATGAAACTGATTTAATTTATATGTGGTGTAGTAACAGGCATAGTTTATCAACACAAACCCACCTATTTGTAAAATACTTTACATGTTTTTCGTTAGTTGTAAGTTAGATATATAAGCTACACCAAATATACAGATTACATCTCACAAATGTATACAATGTATGATAATATTTGTATACGAATGCTAAATAACTCTTAGGTTAATAATTTAAAAAAAAAAAATAGAAAAACAGGCATAATTATCCCAGCATGCTTTATATATATATGTATATGTACGTGCTATAATATTTTTATATTATATATATGTGTGTGTGTGTGTGTGTGTGTGTGTGTTCGTATATTTGTCTATATACTAGAAATAGTGGTTCGTGAACTACAAGAATATTGAAACCATGTTTTACGATAGAAAAATAATCTGTTATTCAACATTATTTGAACATTAGCTTTAACCTTCTGAATATTATTTAACATGTATATCGTGTGACAGCACTGTCATGAAATAATTTACAATGCTAGGTGTACAAGCTACATGTTTATGTCCTCTATATTATACATAAGGCGTTTGTATACTGCTGCAAATTCGTGCGCCAACTTTCCACATATTCTATTCTATAACTAGCATGTTTCTATTTTTTGTCATCCGATATCTCATAAAAATAAAGGCAACGCTTTTTGCATATACTGAAAACATTTTACGGTTAACTGAAATATATTTATAGCTCACGAAATAAAGCAAATTCTGAAAAAAGTAATATCTGAATGCGAATACATTATAGAACGGTAATGACGTAACGCGTGCAATTATTAAAAATTACTTTTAATTGTGGAATTGTAAAACAGTATTGAATAGAATTTTTGATAAAAAGTTTTGATAATAATAATCATTAAACATTTTTCGCTGAGACATTTACAATTTTAGTCAAAAAATGCAATATGTTTAACAATTTACTACTTGTCATTCAATGGCGGTATTAAAAAAACACGACGTACTTTGCCATACTCTAAGACAATTTCAACAGAAGATATAGATGCAGACTTCGCGTTTTACAGGAAATGAGGCTCTCTTTCTACCTTATCTTAAAAGTACTTCATACGTAAATACCTTTTCTAATATCAGCTTTGCACTTTAAAGTTACGTCCCCATCTGAATGACGTGATTTGCTTATAATCACATTTTAAATTCACGTGCCCTCTAATAAATTTATGTAAGCGGTAAGCATGTCAAGTTCAGACACATTTGAAATTATTAGAAAATAGGTTATCAAATATTTATTACGAATTATGAGTTAATTGAAAATTTTTAATATGTAAGTTAATATTTCGGTAATATTAAACTCCTTTTTTTTCTATTAACTTCGGTCATCACATAAAAACCGCAATAAATTACACAATATACAATTTTAATGTTTATGATCGAATATGAGCTACAAAAAATTCATGAGATTCTTTCCTTATTTTATTTTATTATATGCCACTGTTAGTAATTGTTTATCGTTTTTGCAATTTCGCCAGACTGGATGATTGTAAATTTATCTACTGTCTACAAACTGTCTGTCTAAACGCGTACCAACAATACCGGTTTTTGTAAATGGTTTTTCTAGATATATTCAATTTATAGACTTCAAATAAAAATTCGTTCATTCGTTAATATTTTTTCTAGGTCACTGCAACGTTCGATATTGTACGTTACAGTATAAGTTCTAACTCAACCGTAACAATAGTAAAAAAGCATCTTAATTCAAAAGATGGAATTGATTACAAAATATACCTACCTTATTTATTTCACTAAACACGGTTCTTCTCGAAATTCAACTTCGCATCGCTTCTAGCCATTAATTTGCTACAGAGCATATCAGTTTCCTAGTGCTTGACAAAACATGAGGCACATCGATCGAGAATCCTCTAAGACTTGACGAGATGTTCTGACTCGTGTCGGACAATAGCCCATACATTTGGATAGCCTCTGAATAATTCATCACATAACCCCCCAACGTCGTCAGAGTCTCGCAGGTTGTCTGATACACCTCAATATTATTGAGAAAGCGAGCCGCCGAATACGAATATTCCCTTCAACATGAATCGAATAGGAATAGCCGCGCTTCGAATTCTGGGCTTTGACGCGATAAAATCATGTGATTATTTTTGACCGAGAAAATGAATTTCTATCCATTATCTTTTACCCAGGTACTCTTTTATTCCATTTGATGTCCTCGTATGGATTTAATTATCGTCGATCCATGATTTCATGCAAGCTGGTCTGAGGTACACAAGAGCTGAGAGGTCCATAAGAGACGAAATCAGATTAACGGTGTAAAGTCATGAATATAACCGAGCGTAAAGGCAGAATAATAACGGCAGTCGATAGCAGAGTAAGCGCTGCCCTCGAACAATATATAAGCCCTCGTCTCGTAAAGGTTGGATGGTATTGTTTGCATTGCCCACGTGCGCTTTGTAATTTTCCAGAGATTGTATATTTGAACGTTGTAAATTTCCAGTATCAGCCTATGGAAAATATTCCCGCCATTTTTTTGTCAATTTTACTTGTTATGCAAACAAAAATAAATAATCTTTACTTTAGGGTAATAATAATCATGACAATGGCGACTTCAACGGTAAACGAAATATTAAACAAATAATAAAATTGCTTTTTTAATCTTATTATGTCTTCTATATCACGACTAACCCATGGAGACGTCAACTGAACATTACGCATCGATTTTTGTAAGTACTGAATTAAAAAAATTCGGAAAATATTAAAAAATGTCGAATTCCTGCTTTAGGCCGTAAAGAAACGTATTAAAAAAAGGGCCAACGGTACGACACACCTTCTCTGAAGGTCACGTTTTTTGGAATGCCATCGATTTCAACGTCAACCCCCGTGCGAATTTACGAGCAGTCGGTGCCAATGGTGTATTAATTATTAATGTGGCATTCCGTGGCCCCCCACGAATAACCTCTGCGACGATCATTGCTGCAGATTAAGAGACAATTTACTTCGATCTACTTCCACTCAATTTCCTAGTAAAGTCATCAGGTCTGAAGGATGAATCTTCGAGAGCAAGAGTCGCAAATTGGAAATTATACGTGAGCGTTATAGGAAATTATTAAGTGAAAAAAATAAATGCAACATATTTCCCAGATGCCATCAATCTGCAGAAACTATATGGGTAAAACAGCGGATAGCAATCACACCGAAAATGTTCAGTGGATTACAGCAAAGCTGCAACTGTTATAGATAAACTTAGTTCAAAATTCGCATATCATAATCCAGAATGGATTCTCCCTGTAGGAGAATTACTTTTCTTGTCTGAATGAGTCAATTTTATACAATTTAATGTGGCTCTGCGATCCAGAAAAATAATGAGTTCTCCAGGTATTGACAAATTTGAATTAGATATCTTACGATAAACTCATCCAAGGGAAAGTTAATTTTACAAGCAGACCTTTAACATTTTTAAAAAAGAAGATAATAGAGCTCAGAAGAGCGGTAGAGACATTTCTATGTCATGGACAGAATGAAGTACATTCTTTATTGCTGGAATTTACAAAAAAATTCAAAAGGAAATACGAAAGAATATTTAAAGATGATGTATAATCGACTATCGACTGTCGGCCAGTCTCGTTTTAAAAAATAGTTCGATGGAGACTATTTATATCTTATAAAATGTAAATCATTTACACCTGGAGATAAATTTATATTTATTCTTACATATTTGTAATAAATCTTTTTAAATGTAAGAATACGTTTTCTTACAAACAAGTGTATAATAGTAATCATGTTCAAACGTAATTTATTTAGCTCATATTTAAACAAAAATATTTCATTTCATATTTAAGTCAATTCATTATTCTCTCGACGTAGTTACCAAATCTAGACTTACTTCTTGATTTTTTCGACAGGTAGGTCAGATATTCCCGGTACTCTTCCAGCTTCGTCGTTTCCTCGTTGAACATACGATGGGCAGAGGAGTTTACCGCCGTGAAATTCAACGCCTTGTAAATAGCGCCTACGATGAAGTAGCACTCTGAGTGACCTCGGCTGCTCTCTATCGCATTATCGTGATAGAATAAACCGGTCAATTTCCAACCGAATCCTCGAATTATGTGTTGCAGTGCTTCGGAGACGAGCTTATGGGATCCCATCATCATTGTCAAGGTCGGGTAATGCTCACCTTTTTGTCGAAACGCATTCGCCTGAGCGCCCGCGGTCAATACGGGGATTCCCCAAATTCCAGCGTACCGCGAGACTGGTGCTATCACATATTCGCAAACGGGTCCTAAGAAGGCATCTGTTTGTTTCGAGAAAAAAAAAGAACTATTCTTACTGATGGTAGAAACAAATTACTTCGACTCAAAATATAAGCCGAGCCTAAGCATTTCTTTTTGTAATTTCCAATTACACTTCCAGAGATCGGTGTACATGATGCATCTATCGAAAGCTCTTTTACCGAATAAAATGTATATATGTTCAATTTGCTAATAAAAGTGTAGCTTCAATCGCCAAAAGTACTTACTATTGATTGTAAAAAAACAATGGTCGGATTATCCATGATTTGATCAGATCATGAAAACAACAAAGATAAATGTATACCTCTGTAATCATAAGGACACATTCAGGATCTTAGTTTACTATTAGTTAGTTTTAATTTCTTCCTTTTCGATGGATATATTTAGATAAAAAAGCATTTCTATATCTTCTTGTCGATTGAATGCGCACATAAATCCTGACCATACGTCAAAGTATAGTTTCAAAGTCACCTATATAAGACATTGTTCTACATTCCAATGGCCCGGATTTGTAAGCTATTAAATATTCGCATTTATTACATTTTTTTTTTCATTTCCGATTATATATTTATATGAAAAAGTTTACTTGGAGAATTCACAATTCGGGTATGAATTTCACAGATCATATAACAGACCTCGGTGCAGTACGCGACGCTTGGGCGTCTTATTGCTCCTATATATCGAAACTACAAATGCATTGAATTTTCTAGTTTCCCAAACGAAACACGGTGGAATGTTTGCATACCATCGGACGTTCGTTGCATTTTGTTTTTTGCCAAATAGTATTAATAATTAATGTCGCCGTATTTGAACAAGAACTGAATTCAAATGTTGTATAAATATAACACAAATCTTTATAGATATATGATTATATAAACAAACTTTAACCAGTTCTTAATTAAATTTAATTGAATCTATTAAATCTTAATTCACATTGCATGAGAAATATTAGATCTAATTTGATATGGTTAAATCGACTAACTGATATTACCTAATATGCATTATAGTAAAATCTAATTACATCTACTTTTCATCGATCTAGGTCAAAATAAGTTTGAAATTTAACCTAGCTTGATCTAAGCTAATCTTAATTATAATGAAATCTGACCGACTACGAAGATTTTATCTGCTAGGCGCAACTGCAATATGCATAAAATATGAAATAGTATTTTTAAGATAGATTCGGGTCCTAAATACTATGTTAAAAAAAAAAGTAATTATATTTTATATGCTACTACAAATTAGATTTTAAATTCTTCTCAGCAGATATTAATTACTACAAATTAAATCAAAGGAACAAAAGGAACATCGCGTTTACTTCAATCAACGCGATAAATTTGAAATTATACAAATTACATTCTTGATTATGCATAAAATACCTTCATGGTCATAATTTGTCAATGTCAAAAGAGTAATCTTTCTCTTTCATAAAAGGTAATGATCATAGCGGATTAAAGTTCTACTTTAATATTTCTTTAGCAAATAATTTGTAAATTTTTTTTCGGATTTATGTATATAAAGATATTTTAAAACGATAGAATTAAGAAAATAATATTAAGATATTTTTACTTATGTAAGTAAATTGATAAATTTAGATAAGAAGCATTAGATGTAATATACCTCACAGCAAAACCAATTATTATATCGCATGGTAAAGTTTAAAAAAATAATGTTCAAAACTGGATATAAATCATGGTCTATTAATACTTACTACAATAGTAAAAATTAAGAACGTTTTTTTCCCGCCTGATGTCTTAAAATATTATAATAACAGCCCTGGTAAAAGAATATAACTGTGGCGCTTTTATAATTGCAAATATTCGTAAATATGAAAATATCTCACATATAAAAAATACTTAGAACATTTCTGCTATTTGTAGCAACCAACAAAGGAATGGGGAAGTATTCATAATGTGATTTCTTTTAATTCTTTTGAATGCAATTTCTTAATTCAAGTGAGTAATGCTAAATTTACAAAAAAAGGAATTGGAAGATTTGAGAAGACGGATGCTTTATATATACAGGGATTAAGCTATACATGCATTCTAATTTTTTGTAACGTATATTCAAATAAATTGATCACAAGTTACCGCCTTTCATAGTGTTTAATAATATCCAAAACACAGCGCTCTACCACTGTACGAAAATAATTAGGGTGAATGGGAAAAACATCTCAACATGTCAAGAAATTAAATTTCGGAACTAAAATTGAAGACTTGTTAAATAATTTCAATCTTTTTTGTTTTGCTGGAATTTCAACTTTTACTATTGTCCTAAGTAGTAATAGCCTACGTCGGATACGTCTCATCGCGCTCTAGCTAATTTCGACAATTTCGAATGTTCCCATATTGGAAGCATAAACTACGTTCATGGGCATCCTCATTTCGAAAACAAATATTAAAATTACCTTCCACACATAGCAAATGATATATCCTCCTCGGATATCATTTGCTATCTGGGTTCAGAAACGTTTTTCGAAATTGTTCTAGAAGTAAATATTTTTAGGCAACCTTTTTAAAATTTTAAACATAATTCAAATAATATAAAAGGGAGTGTAATATAAAACAGGTAAATATTACTTCTCTGATAAATTGTTGCACCTTCGGGATATTTCGTAGAGTAGCATTAAATTTCATCGCAATATAATGTTTCATCCAAGTCACATTTTTAATAGTATTTTTTGCATTCGGTTCTCGTTTTTAAATACGGAGGTTGAAATCAAGCAGAAAAGCACGTGCCCGGTATAGAGGTGCCGCAACGAATTCTCCACTCATTCCTATTGGAGCATCCGGACGTTAATATTTCGACGGATTTAGGTCACAGTAATGATAGAGATTCGAATCCTAAAATACAAAAACGTTAAAATTTTCAATCGCATAAACAGATAAGAGCAGGCTATCACGTTGAAAATAATACCGATTGATTCGAGGATGTCTACGATCGTTATTCACGTGTCTTGACTACTGGGAATCATTCTGACGATACGAGAGAATCATTAATTTAACTTTATTAAAATGTCCATAAATAGCAAAATTCAATATTTTATATTTACAATACAAAAATCAATCCATGTTACTGTAAAATTGAAATCATTTCTTAACACTCTAAAAATTGCATATATTCGTCTCAAAATCAGTTATTTGGTTTTCGTCTCGAGTAGACAAGCTTTCAAGGTACAAGCTTTTCAGTCTCAAAATAGAATTGACACTGCTTGTGTTTTCTATTATAAAATTGTACGTTTACGTTTATGTTATTCTTTATTTTTCATTATTCATCGTCTGATTATAGTATACTCGCTGTTGGATCTCGAAGTATATATTTAAGTATTTTATTTAAAATATTTACACAAATTTATACATGGGAAAGATTTTCCACAAGCCTCGAGCATAGAAATATCCGAGTGTCCGATAAGTGTTTTATGACAGTTCGGCGGGGTTTTCGTTCATGACAACGAGAAGACGAGAGTGTAACGTGTGTGCGAGTGAGAGGACGAGACGGTGGTTTATCTCTTTCTCTCTTGCCGCTCGTCTCCCTTTATAGTTCGATAAGAAATTTTATGACTTGCAGATGTGTGGGAAGAAATGTTTTTGAAAAGTAAAAATCGTATCGAAACTTCTAGAAGGAGTTTTTAAAAGTGAAACTCAGAGTTCCAATATATGGCCGCACGTTACAAAGTACTAGTATCTCCGAGGGTAGTATACTAATATTAAAACAATAAATAAATACGGTTGTCAATAAGATTCTCATCTAGTCCACCTTGGTTTCCCAATTCGAGTTCAAAAGATATATTAAGAAAAACCATATATAATGGAAGTGGAAAAGTAATTTCTTGTTTAATAATTTTTTATAATATATATTTAATTTGCTTTTAAAAAGAAATCCCACTAAATAAACAACTACAGTACTTTAATATATTTTATAATTATATAGATTTTTTATATATTGTTATGGAGAAAAATTCTTCTCTTAAAACCGGTTTTTGTTTTATTTATTTATTTATTTTTTTTTTTTTTATCTTAGCAAACTTATTTTAACTCCCTTACGGAGATATTAATTTTCCAATTAAAACACCCTAATGATATAAAATCATATACAATCAGTTGAAAAGACTTTGTTCGCATTATTGGTGATTTTTAGTATGTACATTTCACGTATTGTTTCTGTAGAGTATAAAATGATTAACGCCTCAATCATTTCCTAAGCGTTTACTACAAAATGTCTCTTGCAGCGAGCATTTTTCTCCTTCTTTAGCTAAAACTAATGGTCGATTTATATCTATATCTTTAATTAACCATTTCGAAACATATTATTTTAAAAATGTACAAATGCAAATGTTCAAATGTGAATTTATGTGCTACTTATTACACACGAGGAAACCTATAATTTCCGGTCATTTTTCAATTTCGGTTTTCCCGCTGTTTATTTATCCGCCTTCCTTCGACGACACACGACGAAAAACAAAATATACCGGATTGGATTGCAGCGATTTGAGGTATACGTGATAAAGGAACATTCTATGCCTTCAACTGTGCAAGTTTCAAAGTGTTATTTCTTTCTAGTGCAAATAACTTTCCAAATACGAAATGGGGAAATTCATTCCTTCAAATGTGATAAACAATTAGATTAGACAAAAATGTAATATGTTATGAATATAAAAAAAAAGACGGAAACTTTTTTTTTTAATGTATATATTCGTAGTCACAAATGATAACGCAAAAATAATGCTGAAAAACTTTAATGGAAATTAAGTTAATAAAAACTCAAGATACAAAAAATGCACGCGAATATACCACAAGTTTGCGAGTAAAAAATCTCCCAAGTATTTTAAGTAAAATTGAAAATATAAATTCATCAGACAAAATTTCATGTGAACGAAAATATTTTTGGTTTAAAACTGTAGGTTTCTGAGGAAACTTTTTATTTTCAATGAAAATTTCAGGCCCTATATATTTCGATTTATTTATGATTAAGGAACCCTAGTAGAAATCAGTTTGTAAATATCTGGGCGCAACCTTGGCCCTGACTCGATCCCGGATATCTATCAAGGCGCGAGTCAGGGCCCAGCTTACACCTACTAGGGAAATTCTACACAGTATACGAAATATAGAAATATTGGAAAATAAAAAAGAATAAATTAACTAATCCTTTAGCAAAAGTATACGCCAGGAAAATCCATTAAGTGAAGAAAAGTATATCATGCACCAAGGGAGTTAAGGGAGGGACTTTTTATCTCTCGAGTACAATATTCTCACATGAGCCGAAGACGAGTGATAAGAATATTTTATGAGTACTTCTAATAAGTCCCTTCTCCCGGAGGGCATACGTTATTTTATGTTACAATGATTGTTCGTCGAGTTACAATTTACGAGTTACATAAATAAATGTAACTATAAATATAAGTTTTTTCATTAAAAAAGAAAAACATGTTTCAGACATTAGGGACAAAAATAAAATTTTATCAATAATTCAAAAGGTGTCTAGAAGAGCAATAACAGTTTAGCAGTGTACAAAAATTTGAGTTACATTTATAAACTGATATATTTTACTTGTATTGTTGTTTTTATGGATTTAAATTCACAAATGTTGGGCAGAATAAATATAAAACAATGGAAAGAAATAGAACTTTAAGAGATTGCAATACATCATTTTGCCAGAAGTATTTTTCCAATCTACATATATATTTTTTACATTAATATATAGGTAGAAAAGGGTATGCACCCGAAGGGTTCAATACTCCTCTTATGACTCAAGTTGTAAAACGCCCAAGGTTCCCTTATTAATAATTTGACCCGTTTCTATTGTGTAGAATTTTTATAGTAAATATTTTTACTAAATACACTATTTTTAGTAAATAATGGGGACATTCCACAAATAGGTGCAATATCATATTAGTAGAAATACATGAATACGTCATTAGAATGTATGTTCATAATACCTCCACTAAAGGCAAAATTGCTTTCAGAACGCTATATTCATGTAGACCACTTTTGTTTTCAAAATGCTTCCAGAAAGCATTCTCAAAATAATACGAAGTTGTGATAGTTATATTAACAATGAAATAACAAAATTAAAATAATTGCTAATAAATTGTATAAAATAAATGTTAAGAATTCTATTATTAATTGTTAAAAATTGAATTATTATTATCTTTGTAGTAGTATAGAAATTAAAAAATAAATTATTACCAATGCATTATGATATCAATAATCACAAAAATAAAAAGTTCACGCAACGCACTTTAAATAATGAGGTATATAAATACATCACAAAGGTACCGAATTTAAACAGAGAGTGCAATTATAATCGTTCATATCGGCTCACACATATAGGACCCTCGTTTAAAGCCTTTTCAAAGACGCTTTGCGTGACGTTCCATTGCACTACTTGCGTTCGATTTTAGCCATCGATAATATGTAGTGTATGCTGATAGGAAACAATCGCCCCAAAAACGTATCTTGACAATTGAACATGTGAATTACTAAAATAAGCATGCATTCGTGAATGATAATTGAAATGAAGACGGACACAGACAAATATTCAGAATCAAATATGATGTAAAATATTGAAATAATAAAATTGAAAGAAAGATTGTAGGAATAAGCAAGCTGTTTGGCTATACATACAGATAGTACACTGAAAAAAATATTTTCTATATTCGAGTAAATATTTATTTAGTAAATATATTTACTTAAAGTAAGAATATGTTTCCTTCTGTTTAGTAAACCTTACATAGTTCAAGAAAATATTTTCTTAATTCACGTAAATATATATTTACTTGCTACTATTCCAATAAATATTTACTTGAAAATAACAAATTTTGTTTCAATGTACATATTTATCAATATAATCATATGCGATCGAGTGAGTACATATATGTATCACCATATCCCATACAGCACACATTCGTGAAAACGGACAAAATTACGTTTCAGATAGGTAACCGCTACGTAATAGGAAATAGTTATCTAACAGTTACCTACCTTTTTTCTACGAATTATTATTAAAAAAAAAACTTCTTTAATGTAAATAGCATATGAAGCTGTATTCATATAAAAATGTTCCTTTTATATATAAAACAATGATTGGCACATTGACAGTACTCTCACGCATATAAACCACTCAGACTTTTTTAAATTAAAATTAGTTGAATACGCGAATTCGTTACTACCGCGGATATATACATATTTATATATATTACATCACTCAGTTAAACATGTAATAAACCGACAAAAATAAATGGAATGTCAGATATGACAGCTGAAAGGATTTTAGAGGATATTTATTCTCTTTAAAAACTTGCAGTGGATGGACGTTTATCGCACGTCATATTATAATGTCAAATTAATTATAGTAAATTACTGACAATAATTTACAAATAACAATTTTTCTATGTGATTATTACATAAAACTTTTTGAATTTTATTTTTGTTAATATAATTTGTAACTATTGCTGTTACACCTATCGATTTTCTTCACGAATTACAAACCAATTTCACGGCATTCATGCATACTTGCGGAATGTATTGAAAACTATGTATATGTACAGTAGCCAATTAATATATGTTACAGTGTAAACGAGATAAGCCCTTACAAAATTATATATGCTTGAATTGTTGGGTTTTTACGCTTCCGTTCCATCCACTTCATTTTATTTAAAAGCTATCTGTTTCCACTTGCAATAGTTATCGTATTCAACTCTTTCTTTTAATTGGTACAGGTATTTGAGATTATTTAAACTTGAAAGATAAATTCCGTTTTTTATCATTAATCCGTTATTTTATTATTTCTTTATTACCAACTGGACGAATTATTTATTCCAAAAGTATATGCACACTACTTTTCTTTTTTGGCAAGCAAATCGTTAAAACTGATGACACTGAATTTCTCGATTCATCCTTTTTTTATCTATACGACAAGCTCTCGAATTCGACCATGATATTTGTCATTTTGTCGACTATCGACCTGCATTTTTTCTATCACCATGTCACAACTAGATCGTGAACTAGGTCGTGAATACGTGGAAATTCAAATGTCCGGCAAAACTGTACAACTAAAAAAATAATTCTTGACAAAACAATACAAATAATTTTCTTTCATGCGTGTCTCTACTTTACTGACAGCTAATGAGGTTTGAGTTCATATCCATTGATTGATAAAGTCAAAAAAGGCATTTGTTATTGCAACTTTATTTATCGTCTTTTCGTAATTGTCTCAGGACCTATCAAAATTATATCAACATTTTTGTAAAAGGATTGCATTTTATGCATTTTATGCCTCCGTCCCTAGACTTAAGCATGCATGGAATGAATTAGATGTGGTTATTCGTAATTGTAATTCTTACGGTGTGTTCAAAAGATTGTCATCGGATTATATCTTTAAATACTACACATGAATTCTTGCGGATTTACGTGTACAAATTATTTGTAAGTGTGTTTTTCATGACCATATAGTTTTACTGATTTCCATTATGTATTTTGTATGATTTTAATAATAGCCTATTTACGTTGGTCCCTTAATTGTTACTATTGCACGCACTTTCTTTTTATTGTATTGATATTATGTTAAGAGCAGTAATGCACGTATATTAATAAATAAATAAATAAATAAAAAGGAATTTTAATTTCTGCATTAGCCGAAATACAGCGACTAGTACCAATCACGAACGCAAAATCTCCCTCACTTGCGTAGCATACGATATATTGTATGTGTACATTACGAAAGTAGTTTGCTCTTACTTTTTAAATTTGTATGTTAATATGTCATTTAAATGGCACTTCTAAGGTGAGCTGCTGTGATTATTATTAAATTAATCGTCTAAATTAAACGTTTACATGAGTCTTTAGCGAAACTGTGGTTAAATGTTCTTTAATATAACTCACAATAATAAAGGTCAAGATAAAGCAAAATAAAAATGAAACAATTTCGTTTCTTGTAGATTTTTTAGATTTAATATTTACACTTCAGATTTCAATTTTTACACAAACTTAGCTTAGTACTAATAATAAATCCGTACTTTAAACCCTTGGTATATAACCACGATATTTTCAACCGCTTTACGGCGGCTACAAAATTTATACAACCACTTTATTAAATAGAATTAAATTCTTTTGCTATTTTTTTATTACTTTCCACCCATTTAAAAGATGCGGGTTCTGTAGTTTTAAAGCCGTAAAAATATAATTCTTACTCTTTTACGATACAAAATTCATAAAAAATAATTTACTAGTCACGCAGGCAATGAAGGATAGCTTGTTGATGGAGAGATATAGAATTATTCTTATCAAACAAGTTTATTAGTGATATGACAGATTATCCAGTCACAAAAAAAAAAAAAAAAAAAAAAAAACAAAAAAACAAAATGAATTTTTACTTCCCCTAAAAAAAAAAGGATCAAAAAAAAAAAAAAAAAAAAAAAAAAAAAACAGCTATAATACAACATGATTTATGCTTCCCCATAATAACAGTGGTCTTAACAGATAACCGAACTAAATCAATCAAAATTGTTTTAACTTGCTTCTGACGTCGTAATATAAGGTTGCAAGAATTATAACGTTGATAACAAATTATAAGTATAAGACAAATTTGCATTTTCTTATGTATTATATATATACGTTGCTGTGATCGTCAAATTGTTACATGTAATACATTGCATGAATGCATTTCCACGGATATCTCGATGCAGTGCACGTAATGGCGGGAACGCAAGAGCGGCCCTTGTATATGAGCAGGCGGAACGTGTCAAGTAATGTATTTGATCTAGCGAATTATGGATTGAGCAATGTATTCGTATGACAGAAATACTACTTCATATATGTAATAGAGAAACATTGCTTGAAATGAGGTAAATGTGAAATGCGGTGGACGAATGCAGTATGATCTCATATAAAAAAATGAATGAAAGTGTTGCGTAAAAAACCAAACATATAAAGGAAATGCATTATGCGAATGAAAGAAAACCCGTAGAGAACTGATTAATGGTGTAATATAATACAAAAAGTGACATTCGTACAAAACAAAACCTTTCAAATAAATCAAGGGTAAACGAAAGTACATAGAACTTTTACCCACCTTATAACCTAACCTAAAAGAATAAGTAAACGTGTGACTATAAAAATCATTGACATTGCTGTCGGGATTATAGTCGTCATGTATTACACTACAATAATATAATTCATTGAAAAATACAGGATCAACAGTGAGGCAAAACAGGTTTATCTTTCTATATTTTTTGCACTCAGCAAATTATGGTCAAACTTGGATAACTCTATCATCAATTAAACTTACGATCTAACTTTTCCTATTATTATATATCTGTTGCAATGTTTAAAAATGAACCCTGCATCAAACTATATTTTTGAATAAATGATACCCATATCCCTAATAGCAAAATTGAATAATATGTAGGAAATATGCTGAAATGACGGTCATATGCTGCACATATGCTGTTATTTCGGCATGTTTCTGCATCTTTTGCTATAAGGTGCAAGTAGAATCTTTAATAAAAACGTTAGAGGAATATTTGACATTTGGACGACTTCAAGCGGCTTACTCGCATCGCGAACTTCATTTATGTGCTATTTATCGAGTGTAAACATCCGGCCGAGTACAAAATTGATCTTAATGCCTCGGTTAGACCATTCTGACGGTTACTGCGACATGGGCATGAAATTGAAATAGTTGAGTAATGCATTTGCACGTGTGAACTCCTCCAAGTTGCAGGATCCTTTATGCGGATTTGCAGGAAGCTGCGTCGTGAATCGCGAAAGTTAACTTGACACTTGGTTGTTCATAATTCACTTTCGTAACATATTACAAGTAATACGTACAACATACAGTATAATACGTATACATAGAACAAAATTTTGGCTTTAAGGTTTAAGATTACACACAAATATAACATAAATTTTACGCTATATATCAAATTTCATAACTTTGTTTTAGAATATATATATATTTATTCAAAAAATTCGACTATATGGCAATGGTGGTAGTGCAATGACAAACATATCTATCTCTTAGTGTACTTGATTATTCATTGAGATGGGAATATTAATTATGACCTTCGAAGGTTCGTTTCTTTTTAACCTCACTGGCTGTATACATTTTGTTTCAATAAATTCAAGAAAGAAAAATTATACCTAGTAGAAAATAAGAACAGTATATATGGCCATATTTTCTGGACCCCATTACTTTTAACATAGAGGCAAGAACAATTGGGCAGAAACTGGTGTCATATTCTACTAGGGTAATTTTACCTGCTGAATATTTTTTACGACTGAACTTTTCTTTTCATGGATTTCAATCCATACATCGTATTATTTTCTAGTGATGCAAATATTTTACAATTCTAATTAATAATTTATTACTTATTCATAAATTTTAAATTGCTGCGAATTTTGATGACTATCGAAAAATTTGTGAAAAATAAACGATTTCTGATTATTTCTATTTTTATTCAGAAACAATAATCTTTTCTCTATTCAATACCTCTATTATTATTAATATATCAAATTTCAAATGATTAACTGGGTGTTTATTGTAATTAATAATTTCAGATGACGACCATTTTTAAGAAGTTTTATTCGTCAGTTATGAGAGCTGATGTATTTCATGTATGTCATTTACTTTAACAATAGTGCAGGCAGTAAATCTGAAAAATAAAAAGTTACGAAAAAGGCGTTACACACTTGTGAAATTCAATCAAAAATTAAAAATTGAAAGTAATAGGTTAAAAAGGTGAAACAATAATAAGCGGGTATATATCTCGTTATGGAAGAAACGCAGTGTTTGCAAAGGATATACTGAGGAAACAGAGTTCAAGGACCTCCAAAAGCATCGTAAATATTTTTTTTTCAAGATTATATTGAGATTATGTATTTGTAAGCGACTAATGAATTGTAGAAGGAAACAAACAACTGAAATTAAATTACAAAATAAAGCTCGGCAAAAATAATGATAATTTATGTATAACGTACATTAGCGAGAATCCACATGCAGTAGGCTTTAACATTAATTGTCACTGAAATAAATCTTTTTCGAACCCCGCCTCATAATGCTGTAGAGCTTACTGTCCCGCCAGTAAGCACAAGTTTAACTCTTACGAAACATTCCTAGTCGTTGTTTTCTAAGAGTCACGATAAACCTAAAACTAAACATTTAGTCAGAATAACTGAATGTATTTAATATCATTAATTCTGGGGATCATTTGTTGAAATTATAAATCATTCGTACCTCTGTTTTGGCCGTTGTATAAGTATGCTCGTAGGCCATCTAATGTATCAGTCTGTTTTGTATAATAAGTTTTTCTTAAAATATATGTATTTTTTTTTAATACAGTTTGTTTCGTTTTCATTTTATGAATCAGTATTTTCTCTTTTTAGTTTTTAACACTTTTGGCCGATATATTTCTGACAATTTGTTAACTCTATCAATATTTACTACTTTTAATCCATTTTTATGTCTTTAACGCCACTGCGGAAAGTTGAATTTCTCTACCACACTTTTTACTCGTCTTAAAATCGTGCACTCTACATTATTTTTCATTTATTATTCACCGACATTTATCGAATCATTATAAAATTAAGTCGTTTTTTACTTTTTAAAGATGGTACCAATTTTTATTGTGTCTTAGTGATTTCATTAATATTTCGTCATTTATAATAAGATATTTATATGTTTCTAATTATTATAGGAACTTTGTATATTTTACAGTATCCTATTATACCTGTACTATTATTCTTTGTATATAGGATTTATTTATAGGATTTATATATAGGATCTTTTTTCATTTTTATATGCATTTGATAATATTATAACCCAGTAAACACATTATACATATGAATTGTACTGTTTTTTTTTCAAATTCAATGAATATTCTGTAATTGGAAATTGATTTTAAATAATGTTGATTTTCTCTAAAATTATAGTAATAATTGCAGCGATATTATTTGTCAATAAATAAATTATTCTGAGTTCTTGCTATTAGCCATATGTTTCTTGTGTGTAGATATTTTAATCCAGTTTTAATTGTCCTATTCTCTAAATTATGTGTAACTGGCAAAACATTTGACAAACAAATGACGAGTGAAAACTTGACTTTAAAACCCGTGAGTTATTTAAAAACTTATTTTCCATAATAATTAAAATAATTTTAATCTCGTAGTATTAAACAAAATTAAGTTAAATGATAATTGAAATGTAAAATAAAAAACGTTCATATAAAAACGACTATCATTTCATAGAGATGAAGCTTCAACTTAATGCCACATATGCCTTCTTATATTTTAAAATTATGCCTGATTCGATCTGAAAGTTTCCGCACTAGTTCTCTTCGCAATAAAACTCTCATAGATGTTCTTTTAGGAAATGTTACATTTTTCAAGTAAAGCAGCCTGCGATTTGAGGAGTACATTCGCAAGATGGTATAATTACTCAAGTTAGTTTTAATTAATGGAATTAATATTAAAATTCATGTATTAAATTTTTAGTTCAACTTCAGCAAAATAATAATAATCTCATTACAAATTAATTCTTAAAAATGTAAAAAAAATTCTGTAAATTATAAATTATGATTATAATGCAAAAGGTTTTGAAAATTTCGTATATTTTCATTCTTAACTGGTGTTGGCGATATATTGGATAGAGCTTTTGACGATCGAGTTTAATACTGATCTTTAGATTCTATTGTCATTACACAATATTGATGATACTGCGAAATTTTTATATCTACTAAATTCTAAAATGACAATATAATAAATACTGCACCTTCACGTGTTAACTTTCTTTTTATAAGTTTATGACAAACTTATATCTGGTCAAGTAATGTCCTCCTGTTGCTGTTATAATTAAAAGTTCTATTGTGCTTAATTTTTCTTGATGTTCGCATATATATTATTCTATAAAATTTAATCCTAGGAGAGCCTTTCCAAGTCATGGTGTTAGACGGGTGAGTGCAAAAATTTTGCTTCGCGTATATTTCGAAGTGCAACTGCTCGACTTCAAAAAGTTTTCCTAGGCTTCAATTTTATTGAATCGTAAAATATAAGGGGAGTAAATTATTGGTTTTATCAAGCTCCATTACTAATTCCTTAATGTGATTTTTCAGGATCGACCTAGAAGACTGAGTTAGAATGGAAAAATAACAAAAAATGGAAAAAAAATTGCGAGTTTTTATATTCATCACAACTGCGGCACCATTTACCCTCATTTTTATGTAAAATAAAATGACATTTCTTTACTTAGACGCAATTAAAAAAATTTGACAGAGGTAAGCAAAAAAATTTGTTTGGTGTATAATGTAGAATATATATATTCAGTACCATAATATGCGAAATCAAAAGTACAGTTTTAAAATCACGAGGTTGAATTTGTATCATAATAAAAAGATGTCGCCTACATTTATTTATTCATCAAATTTTTCGTTTAATCTTTCTTTATAAGTACGTTTAAATAGATTTATTTTAAAATTTCTTTTATACTATTTTTTCAGAGCCGATTTAAAAGTTAGAAGAAGGATAATCATTTTTTCATTTTCAAGACTTCTGAAACATCGTAAGACGTACACAGAAAAAACGATATTCTAGTTTTAAGAATATTCCACTTATTTTAAGAATTTTGTATACTTATATACGCGCCAAGAATATATTCTTAGTTGAAG
>JAPYZR010002798.1:0-39080 GCA_030522945.1 Trichopria nigra
GGCACTCTGAGCGGGTGCGGCCGAAGGCCGCATCCGCGAAGTGTGTTTAGTCAGTGAGGCCCGAAGGGCCGAACAGGATCAATTATGCGAGCGAAGCGAAGCGATAGCGCGCCAGGGGTCCAGGGGGCGGAGCCCCAGGTGGGGTTGGCGGCCGAAGGCCGCAGGGGCGAAGCCCCTAGTTTATTTATTTTTTTTTAATTAATCAGAAGCCACACATATTTGTATATATTATGTACGTATTCGAATCATTATAGCTAAAGAAAAGAGTGGGTGGAATAGATTCTGCGTGTTTACAATTAAAATTATAAGAATTTCGTTAACCGTGTGTTGAATTAAAATTCCCGCACACTATACGGAAAATTTGAATTTACCATAAACGTATGCGGGAAATTGCATTTCCCGCACTAAAAACAGTACGGGAAACACGTATTTCCCGCATACTATTAGGAAAATATTTTTTTTGTTGATAATGAATTGAATAAAATGTACAATGACGTCCAAATGTCGTCAAAATGTTGATGAAGTGTAAAAATGAAGGCATTTTGACGTCATTTTACAGTTCGCGTTAGGCGGGATAATAAGTTAATAAAGGTTCGGAAAATGAGTTGCTTGCACAATTATTCTAGGAGTTCTGGTTACTTTTTTTATTCCACATTTTGTATTCGAACGTATATATAAGGCATAAGGAATTTATGTGTATGTATTGTACATACATACATATATGGAATATGGTCTATATGGTCGATATATTCGTTGAATTACGTCGATATAGCATCTATTAATGTGCATATCTGCCGCACAGGTTGAAAACGACTAATAATGAGAAGCAGGCTAATTCCATTCGCCCGGGGAATCCCCAGAACCCGGAAGACTTTACGAAGTAGGCATAAAGGACATCTAGCGACAAATGCTGGAATTTTTAGAAAATTAAATGTGCATACATATTATGCATGTGACCAGTGACACTTGACGACGTGCATTGTGGTATTGACAAAATGTGACTGATAATACGAAAATGCATATACATACAATAAAGAAGGAAGTGTAAGAAGGTCGACACTTTGTTAGCTTGTTTTTGCACAAATGTAATTGTTGATCGTTGAATTCGTCAAATGACGTTATTAGTCATGCATTCGTGAGCGATAGTGGAGATAATCCATAGCACAATAAGGACACAGCCGCTTGTTGTTTTTGTTTTTTAGTCAATCCATCATCCGTTGTAAAATACTGCTTATCTATATTCAATGCAGAGACAAAAATCCTTGGACAGCATCATGCAACGTGAGTAACTATACATAGTGTTCGACATTATTCACTTCTGCAAAAGTACACAGAATATGTACTAGGTGCAGAAGCATGTATCTTTGAATTTTTGGTGATTTCTCAAAATGTCTTTTCCAGAAAATACAATGCTACTCATTGCTTTACTGGTGATCTTTGGTCTCTTAAATTCAGTGCTGGGACTTGTCAAATATCAGCCAGAAGCGACTCATATTGCTTATGGAAGTGAGTGAAACATTTACAATTAATACATACAATTACGTTACAATATATTAATGTTCCAACTGATTTCAGACGACATCCATGATATCGTTGTTACTTGGAGTACAAGGGATGACACCAAAGAATCAATTGTCCAGTATGGAATTGGTGGAATGATTCTTACAGCATATGGGAATTCTACTTTGTTTATTGATGGAGGAGCAAAGAAACATAAGCAATACATCCACAGGGTTTGGTTAAAGGATTTAACACCTAGTAGCAAATACGGTACGATTATAAAGTAAAATGCACTTGAACCCAGTATAGTTACTCCAATTACTATTTTTTTCTTGTATGGTTTCAGTCTATCATTGCGGTAGCCGTTTTGGTTGGTCCAATGAATTTTACTTTGAAACTGCACCACCTAAATCGGCCTCTTGGTCTCCACAAATCGTTATATTTGGCGATATGGGCAATGAGAATGCACAAAGCTTAGGTCGATTACAGAGTGAAACGCAACAGGGACTTTATAATGCTGCAATTCACGTTGGTGACTTTGCTTATGACATGAACTCTGCCAATGCTCGAGTAGGGGATGAATTTATGAAACAGATTGAAGGAATTGCTGCTTACCTTCCATACATGACAGTTCCTGGAAATCATGAAGAAGCGTATAATTTTAGTAATTATAAGTAAGTCTTAACTTTTTTAATTACCTATGTGAAAAAAGTTTTTATATTTTTTATACATTGCATTATATACATAAGTTGTAGAAATCAATTTAGTGCATAAAACTACAAACAATTGATTTTTAGGGCACGTTTCACCATGCCAGGAAATTCAGAAGGATTGTGGTACAGCTTTAACATGGGACCTGTTCATTTTGTAGCGATAGAAACCGAGGCATACTACTTTATGAATTATGGAATAAAGCAACTAGTCAAACAATTTGAATGGCTCGATAATGATCTTGAAGAAGCTAGCAAGCCTGAAAATCGGTTAGTAAAATTCCATTACTGAAAAATGAAAAAATTAATGAACTATCATTTGGTAACAACTTGTTATGAAATTTTTAGAGAGCAAAGACCTTGGATAGTGACATTTGGCCATAGGCCCATGTACTGCAGTAACGCCAATGCAGATGACTGCACGAATCATGAGTCCCTCGTTCGTGTTGGTCTTCCATTCCTCAACTGGTTTGGCTTAGAAAATCTTTTTATGAAATATAAAGTCGATCTGCAAATATGGGCTCATGAACACAGCTATGAACGCTCCTGGCCAATGTACAACTTCAAAGTGTACAATGGGAGTTACGAGGAACCTTACAAGAATTATCGTGCTCCGGTTCATATTGTTACCGGATCCGCCGGTTGCAAGGAAGGGCGAGAGAAATTCGTTCCAAATCCACCTTCGTGGTCCGCATTCCGTAGTTCCGATTATGGATACATGAGGATGAAGGCTATTAACGAAACGCATCTGTATCTGGAGCAGGTCTCCGATGATAAAGAAGGAGCGGTTCTTGACAGAGTTTGGCTAGTCAAAGATAGTCCACAACCACCTTACATTACTAATGAAGTATAAATTGATTTTAAGTTGTCAATGTGATAAACACTACAAAGAGATATTATTTAGATGCAATCGTAGATTAAAGTAACATAAAGAGAAATGCGTGTGTATATATATATATATATATATATACATATATATACGAAAGATATGAAAAGCCTTTCCGTTAGTCGTCTTTACTTTTTCTACCACTAATACTTCAAATAGTTCCGAGATAATGCACATTTAATTTTCCAAAAGAATAATGGCGAAAATTAGTAACGATATCACATCTCGAAAATGTGAACTGGATATTTGAAAGTAAACAGAAAAATTACGTTTTTCGTGACGATAATAGCAAGATCAACTGCCAACCTCCATTTGAGGGTTTATTTGCTTATCAACTCAAATAAAAAATTCTTGGAAAACAATAAAAAAAACCCTTTTCAGTTATGTATTTTTTTAAATTGTATTTAAATTTTTGTGGGCACTTCTGGTGCAAATTCTTTACAAGATCCCTTGATTGGTTGAAGCACGTAGTTTGGTAAAATGTCGAAATAAACGTAAGTAACCTAAGGTGCTCGATTAAAAGATTGCTTTGAACATGTATAGGTTCTTAAAGTTGTTCTTAGCGAAAATTCTTAAAATGTTAAAATATAGCACATTATGGTTAGAAAAGTTTTCAAAGATATAAACAATACTTCGATCCAACCAATAGTATAGTTCGAAGTAATTACTGTAGGACACTTTTTATAACTATTTTTAATTGATCGAAATTCCTAAAATAAGTAAAAAAAACAATTGTTTTTGAGACTAATTACTCATAGCGATAGTAGAGTCATTGCGTAATAAAGTGTAGACTCGAATGCATTAAATGTATTGGTGAGTTTTCTTGGCTGTGTACTATTTTTGCATCACATACGCTTATGCACGTTTATTGATATAAAACTTAATTACGCTAATTCAGTCTTTAAAAGAATAAACATCTTCAAAAGACAGATTCAATCACAGTATGTGTACTGGCTGAGTCCGATCAAGCAGAACATGAAAAAAGCCATGTTTAACATATAAACCGACGTTACTATGCGTATATACGAATCATAAATTTAAGATGACAGATTAAAGCTTTACGGTACAATTTGTGCACTGGGCTGCTTATTCTCCACATTAAAGTTGGTTTTTTGTTTTGCATAGATCTCGTACTACCTAAAATGCTTGAAACATATAAACCACGTTGCATAAAAGTAGTTTCTCATATTTGTATATAAGCACTGTTTCGCAATGTGATCCTTTAAATGTGAATGTGTTCAACTTTCTTAGATTCACCCATTTATATCTATTTGTTGGCAGACTACATCGAAAGAAAGTGTACTTGTCTTTCTCGATTGATGTATTCGATTCCATTAAAATCTTGAAAGATTTCAGTGGGTTCGGGTACATGTTTATCGGTAGCATTATGCAAAATGTGCAAAACAGTGAGAAATTACTAAAAATTTAAAAGCTTCGAATTAAATTGTTGCAGTACTCGGATTGCTGCGATAATCTGCAAAATCAAAATTTGTTGCCTATTCTGCGCTTATTGTCGTACATATACTAGATCAAACGATATATTGTTAAACATAAAATGAAACTTGTACGCACGTATCCAAGTCAGTATTAATATCCATAATAAAATAAGTTACTCCATGCACGAAAATGCCAAACGCCATATTCAATTTCTAAAATAAGTATCCAAATTCGTTCATCGCGCGATTTAATCTTACCTTGTCTATCAATTGCAAACAAATTAAACATCTATTCAATTTTAACGTCTGTAATGATTTCGTAAGCTTTATATAAATGTGCGGACATCTTCGCAATAATTTGTCTCATTTCATTACATTCCTTGTATTATTTAGGTGTGGTTAAAAAAAAAAAAGAAAAAAAAACAATTCATAAAATAAAACTAAACAAGCTAATATTAAAATTCGAATCATCTGTTGTTTTTAATGGAAAATCGTATAAAAGAGTGCATTCAGTTTTGTCAAAACGCATAACGATTAAACATAAATTTCTTCAGCACTGACGGGCACTGTTCGATGTGTTTTACAACCGTACAATATTTTGGCCAGTCCATAGCACGATTCCTTTCCGAACCAAATGTACACATTTCATTGGAATTGGAACAGAGATGACTCGAGATTAAGCAGATAGTCTCGCGAACGTTGCTCCGAACGAGTACGTCGTCCGAAGGATTGAAAAAGGCTCGACTGTACCCTATAATCGTTTAATTGTTAAAATATAAATATATGTATGTATAATAAAATTATAATAGTATATAATAATATGTATAATTTCTTATTGGTAGATCTGTTTTCAATATTTGCTTTAGGATAGACAATCCTTGTTTACTTTAGTCAACGGCGTGAGTCTGCGGCAGCGAGCAAGTTCACGCAGGGAGAGTATACAATTTGCCTCTTTCCTCTTTCGATTCAGCTACCGACCCAGTCGCTTTACAGTGTACTGATACTGACAGTTTTCCTTTGCTTCTCGTACCTAACAGAAGTATTAAGAACTTTTTTCTATATTCATTTGATTTGTACGAATTGGTTTGTAAGTAGCCGCACTCAATATACACATTATTCTGTCGCCACTGCAGAAGCTCCAGCTTACATTACTCCTTTTGCGACAATTATATAAAATCTGCTTCCCCTAACGATTAGGAAGAAACGCGATTCATCTTACAAAAAGACTGGGACAGAAGCTAATCGAATCACCTTGAGTCTCCTTTTGCTTCATTCAGCCTTATAAGCCCGAACTAATTTAATTAATTAGTCGGTGAATGAGTCAACAAATTTCTTGCGTTTTCCGTGATCAAATCGTTGCATAATTCATATGTTATAAATTAATAATCGGCAAACGTGCCTAGATGTGACGAAACAAAACGCTGCAGCCCTAGTTACAAAAAGATGGCTCATTCTAGGCCAGCACAGCGCTAGCCGTCATTTCGACAAAGTAAGCCATATTTCATTTGCTCGTCAAAGAACACCGTATGCGACGGAGTCTCGGAGTAACGTTCTATTTGTCCTATCACACATATCGAAGCACAAGCCGAGGATAAGCGACCATCGGTGAGTGTCAGTGGTTGATGGAAACTATGGAGGAAGTGGCTGCCGAGTGACTCTCCTGATAAGAGAATTGGGGAAAGTGCTCCTGTTCTTCGGCTATGGAGTTGAGACCAGCACTGCCCAAAATTGGATGATCAGGTGGTGTTAGCTCAACGCTTTCTCCAGTGAATTCGGTGTCGAAATAGCGCGTGTCCGTGTCAGACGTGACTTGTGGTTTAAAAGGTGGTGGGATTTTCTTTTGCACTAAATCCGACCAGTTGATCGACGAAAAGAACGGTTGTTCCATAATCTCCTGTGCGTCATCTGGTCCTCCTCCCAATCTTGCATCAGGATCTTTCTGTAACAGCCCTGTTTAAGGCATGGAAATCATTTCAATTAGCGTAAAGTAAAAAATAAAGGATAATATTAAATAAAGTTCAGAAGAAAGTGTTTGCCAACCTCCGAGTAACTCCTTCGCTTCGCTGCTGATCGTTTTAGGAAACTTTACTTCTCCTACAATAATTAACGTAAAGAGCTTGTCGTGATCTTTGTTGTAGAAAGGAAGTCTTCCATACATCATTTCGTACATGACTACTCCAACACCCCACCAATCCACAGCCCTTCCGTAATCGTTATCTTCTAACACTTCAGGAGCCAGATACTCTGGCGTTCCACAAAACGTTTTCGTCGTGCTCCCTTATATTAAATTTTTAAAATTACATTTTAATTTTAATATCTTATATATACAAAAGAATTATCGAATATTAGACTTACCATACTTAATATCTTCTTTGCACAATCCAAAGTCAGCAATTTTTATATGCCCGTCCTTATCGAGTAGGAGATTTTCAAGTTTAAGATCTCGGTAGATAATTCCGTGAGAGTGTAAATAACCCAAGGCTGAAATGATTTCTGCACCATAAAATCGCGTTCTTTCTTCGCCAAAAACGCGAGCGCGACTCAGATGGAAAAACAGCTCGCCACCATTGACGTATTCCATTACAAAACACAGCCGGTCCGCAGTTTGAAAACTGTATTTCAACGACTAAAATTGTTTAAGGCAAATGTTAGTTTTTTTAAAGATAAATATGAGGTGTTTATGTAGAATGAAATGAAACATTACTTTATATCAATACTATACAAGATATATACTCTACAAAACTAATTCATCAAATGCCTATGTACTGATTTAATCTTTTACAAGGATAACAAGGAATATAATTGACAGTAATACGTACTATTAAAAAGGGGTGATTTGTATTTCGCAAAACCCTATTTTCTGTTAGTGTATGCGCTACCTCGTCCTTACGAATAATCACTTCTTTTCTAAGTATTTTAATAGCATACAAATGTCCAGTTGCTTTTTCTCTGCATAAAATCACTTTGCCGAACGTGCCTTTACCTAGCACTTTTATAAACTCGAAATTCTCCAACGTCTACAATGAACATTAAAAATATTATATCCTGGATTTTCATTCCAGCCTCTTGTGATATTTTCATCATTTTTATACTTACAACTTTCTTTTTCCCAGTACTTTTACTACTTGAAGTTCCTTGAACGCTGAATTTCGCGGAAAGTTCGTCAATGCTTCCACCATCGATGGGAACTACACTACCAGAGCTGCACGAATCCGACCTGCCACCACTAGCTGTCTCCATATCAACATCTTCCGAGGAAGAGGATTGCTGCATTTGCGAATGTGCTTGCTGCTGAGGCTGCTGGAAGCTTTGCTCCTCATTGGCAAGTCTGTCAGTGACGTATCTATCGTGTAAAAATGTAGTTAAATGAAGATTCCAATTTCCACTGGCGTATACAAGTGTTACAGATACTAACAGTATCACTCGATAATGTTTTCTTTTGTAAAATTTAACAAAGGTGATTCAAATTGATATCGTACCTCTCTATTCTCATAAAAACAATAAACATATTAAATTTAATGTTTTTGAATGTGCGCAGCTCATGTGATAAATTCAAAGTATTATTGATGAGCTTTTTGGGTTAACGAGGAAGGTGTACCGAATGATTTCTGAAATGAGTTTATTGTTTTGCACTGATTGACAAGCATCAGAGATTTTATAATTATGCATGCATTTAGAAATTCACAATGAATTAATAGAAACCATTTTTTAAAAAGCATTGTTTATAAATTCAAAGTTTAACATTATTATCACTTATGGAATCCTTTATTAGAATCTTCTTTAAAAAAAGATTTGCTTTAGACTCGTTGAGAATTCACAAATATATTTCTTATAATCACGACTTATGATTTTGTCAATGATGTGATGTATGGATTGTTTATTTGTTTACGTCAAACTAAAATCTTCATTATCATTGGAAATGAGAAACCGGACGTCATGATTTCAATAAATATAAATGACGTATCAAGATAAGACTTGAAATGCTTATATAATGTACTAAATGTGATGTACATAACGTTTTCAAAGTATTTAACAAGAAATATCACTAAAATACATTCTATTATGAATAACGATCATTTTCTTTTTTACTTACACGGTTATTCCAGACGTTATCCATAACACTTCTAATAACTTTAACTTTGAATTTAAAAAATGATTTTTGAATTATTCACTCAAAGAGTAACAGTAGAAACTTTTTTCACACTTTATTGACTCTTACCTAATCGCAGCAACCCAGTCTTCTCTTTCTTGTTCCGTTTCAACATGAAACGTCCGTTCAATAACTGTCGACCATTGCAAGCCACGAATGACAAACGTGAAGGGTTTTGGTCTGTCCACTGACATAATTTGAGAACCTCGAACGGTAAAATTGTTGAGAGGCTGGGCGGAAGCTGCCATTTGCTGGTCGGGCTTTGTTTTGAATCCAACCAAAGCTCCGTCATCTCGGAGAACAAAGTAACGCGACCTCCAATTCTTGATATGTTCACCTGCACCGAGCAAACGTGTAATTAATCTATATTTAATTCGACTAACGTAAACCAGGATGTATTTATGACAATCTGATGGTTTGTCAATAGGCAACTCGTTTTGCAATCTTGCAATAAATCAGACAATGGATGTATTTTGGATCGAGTCAAACTCTAGGATGACCGGGGCTATGTTTACGTGTATTCTCATAGTCGTGCTCCATACTAAGATGTTTATTAGGGGTGTTTTAGCGGTAAGAGTACAAGTATACGAGCAAACACTAGGATCGAACTCTTTATTATTGCCAATAATGTCTTAATTGGAGGAAACTTATAATTAGCGAAAGGTCGAAGATGAGTCATGTTCCAGCGGCGAAGGCTTCATTGCAGAGCTCCGGAACCAAATCTTTTCAGTGAGATACCGTCGACGAAGACTCCGGTCCAGGAGTGCGATCGGAAAACGAGCATTTGATTGACAAGTACTCTGCGGATACTCACCGCGCTTTTGCAGCCAACCTTCTTTGACGACGTGCTGAATCGCCCCGGACGCCGCAACGCTCATCGTCACGTCACCCATGGTACCAGCAGCGAGAATCCAGCGGTGATCCTTTTCCGCCTCGCGCCTTTCGACAGTCGCCTACTATATTTGCATTCGCGGTCGTATAAAAATCGGAGAAAGTATACGAGATGACGACACTACACTTGAGGCTGTCTACAGTATAGTATATATACGCGGTAGGCAACCAATAAGTACATGCGAGGCGCAACTGTTAGAAATGGATATATGTATGTAATAATAATATCAAAACGTAAAACGACACCGCTTATTATTAAGCGAGCACCGCGATACGCTGCTCGTGGTGCCGATGCCGATGAAACTCTCTCCGCACTCTCGATCACAGACAGTAGTATAGGAAACCCGACAGCGGCGCGTCGAATACTCCGAGGTCGATCTTACCGACGTAGTCGACGACGACGAATGTTGGCGGTTCTTTGCCTTGTCGCGGTCGGAATTTTCGTTACGTAGATGCGTGTTATGCGTGCTATACATATATATGTATTATTGCACCGAACGGTCGGTTTATCTTTATCATATTTCATTTCCTTATCGCTCCGCGTGTTTACGCGTCGCTCCGTCTCTCTCGGTGTTTACTTCTTTCGTGCTTATATATATATATACACCACACGTCATTTTCGAGTTTAAGGTTTCCACGAAAGCTCTTCAAAATGTGCCGCGGGGTCAAGACATATTGTTTTCGAAGCTCTCTCTCTCTCTATATACTACACTCCTATATATATTTGTATTGTTTTGTCAGCCGTTGGGAAAGAAAATACGCTATATATATATATATATATATATATATATATTGATGGATTTTTAATGCATTTTTTTTTATATATACCCGATGCGCGGTGTACTGAATTATTTTTATCGTTGAAATTTATATAAATGTTTATATATATATATATATATATATATATATATTAATCGAATTATATATGTATACGATTGTGATCTATATATAGGGGGTATAAATAGAAACGTTATATACCGACCTAACCTATAAAGTAAACAAGTGCAAAATTAAAATTATTGTTTGAAATACGTATTATGTGTTATCTTTTATATAATTTTGGTTTTGGTACGATAAAATGCGATTCTCGAGAATGTAGTACGTGTATATAGTGATATTTGGACGGAAATTGAAGCAGAACTATACTATACTGGGAATACAATAAAGTATAGAAATAAAGGAACATTTATTTTGGAGAACATAAAAAAAATATATATATTGTTTTTTTATTTCCAAAAATTTCTAGTTCAATTTTCTAAACCGCCGATTTGGTAATTTTTTAGGGATAATAATATTGTATATCCTGGTAAACGAAAAAGAATTGAGGTCCCGCAAATTGAATTGAGAACAAGTAGAAGAATTCATGTTCGAAAACATGTGAATATACTTTTGAATGCTTTCCTATTGTCTTCAATTCAATTTTCAGGACACCTAATTCTTTTTAGTTCTTTTTCGTTTACTGCCCCAGTAATCAAAAATGCATTGGAAGGTCAAAAAACGAATTAAAATGGATTCAAGTGAATTAAAATGAATCAATTAAATCAAATAAAATGACGCAGCAAACGAGAAAGTATTGAAAAAAAAAAACATTTCAATCCGGAAATCATTTCAATCTGTCCATTTCGAATTGCAATCGATTTTTTGTAATTCTATCCCTGGTAAAAAAGTGGAGAGAATCGTATAGAATCGGTTTCCAATTCTATCCGGATTTTAAAGGAACGGATAGAAATGGATAAATTTTCTATATAGATTTGTATCAGTTTCTTTAAAATCCCGATAGAATTGGAATCCGATTCTATACGATTCTATCCACTTTTTTTACCGGGGATATAATTCGTTTCAATTATTCCGTTAATATACGACACAAATACGGAATTTGAGAATAGAAGAGATTTTCATTAATCATTTCGAAAATGAAATTGACTCATTTAACTATACAATTATTATAATTCGACGCAATATATGGCCGAACGAATTTATAAGAAGCTGAAATAATATTCTTTGCAATACTTTGTAAAAATTTCGACGCGTTTCAATTCGACCCTATACGTCCGGTCGAATTATACAAAGCAACTACAATTCTTTTCAATACGTCACCAATATTGTAACGCGATGCAATTCGATTCAATACGTCTGGCAGTATTTCACGTGAGGAATAACAATTTTTTTTCAATACTTTATATATATAAATAAAAGAATTTTTATATATATAAGTTTGAATTCGTTGTAATTCGATCCAATGCGTTCGATAGAAATTTCGCGAAAGCGCAGTAAAATAATTCTTTTCAATTCTCACAGTAAAAAAAAAATGATTAAAACATCAAAACTTTGATTAACAAGAATTCAAAATTATTCGTTGTAGAAGAAATGAATCCATTTTTAATCATTTTTAATCCTTTTTAATCCAAGTTTTCACCTATCATTTTTTTTTTTACTGGGCTTCGTAAAAATGTTGTGCAATTCGATCCAATACGTCCTGTCGAATGACATAAAGCAACCAATATTTATTTTGAATACGTCGCCAAATAAATTGTGACGCGTTGTAATTCAACCTAATACGTCCGGCCGAATTTCGACAAAGGAACGATTATATAATTCGGGTCAATACATCTACATTTCGATAGTGTTTTAATCCGATTCAATGTATCCGAACGAATTTTTCTGAAGTAATAATGAATTTAATACAAAAAAGGACGGAATCCGAATTCAATTCTTCGTCCTCTATTAGACCCAAAAATATTCCATAGAATTGAAACGTATAAGAAATGTTCGATGCATATGACACGCATTATACCTTGATAGATCGTTCAATTTCCTTTAGGCGAGACCGCGAGACCAATATAATTAATTACTGTTGTTTACAATTGATATATATATATATATATATATAACATAATATAAATATAATAATAAAAACTCGATCGATAATATTTTTATCAATAAATAATAAAACAATATACTATAAAATATATATAATGAGAGATATATATAAATTTAAGATCAGGTATATGTATAGTTGATATATAATTGATATATATATAAGAAAACATTTAATTCAAAATTTCCTTCCAATATTCCTAAAATTGTATAAATATAGCCGATTACAAGATTTTAAACGAAACAACGCAGTGATGAAAACAATTTAACAGTATACATATATATGTGAAAATGACGTTCCATCGCTTCATACTTATTCCATCGGCCCCCGCTTATATATGTATATGTACTTATATGTACTATATACAAAAGGAGTCGATTCGACGCAAAAAGTAGGTCAGGCCCGTTAGCCATTCGGACCCATTTTTGTGAGTCGGTCATCAGCCAATCGTCGGACAGCCAACGGTAAATAGTCACTCCTCGACCAGTCGTCGGCCAGTCATCGCGGACGGTCACCAATAATAAATCATCTCGAAAGGTGCTCTTATAACTGCCATATATATAAAGTGTGAATTTAGAAACGTCGAGCCTCCTATTTTTGCCAGGACAATATAGGGGCCTGTCATCATGTCGCGATGATGCTAATCAAAATTCGTAAGTGAAACTTTTTTTTCCTTAATTATTTTTACCTTTCTCTGTCCCCGGCAACACACAAAAGTAACAGGTATATATAACGACTATGTAACATTTATGTAATAATAAGTAACAATTGTATAAATGTTACACTACCATTATTTTTGTATATTTTTAGGTTCCACCTAGGCTTGTCAATCGGGATAAAATCCCACATGGCGAACAAGTTTCTTTTTGTTTCTTAGTGTTCAACTATAAATCAGTCCATATAGGGTTCTAATAGGTATCTCCTGTCCAAGTCCAAGGCACGTGATGGTGTCCATCAGAAAACGGGGTTTTCGTTTAAACTACTTGCATGTCACGGTGAAGCCTGAAACATCTTTATTGGATGTATTTTTTCTGCTAAGTTAACAGCAGGTTGGCCGAACGAAGTGATTTGAACGTGATGTGGTATGATTTCCTAGCAAGGAATAAATTTGACAGAACAAATAAGCCTTGTTTTGACTATTGGTCACTGCTCCAAATTCTTGTATGAGAGTCTCCCATTGCATCAGAGTGTTAATTTCAATGGAATTGTACCTTCGACAAAAGTTTGCACGTTTGAAACGTTGAGGATTTATCTACTTATAAAAAATAACTTGATAATTGCCATGACCTTCGAAATGAATACAACATTCTTGTCGAACAAATATTTTGAACGAGTATACACAGCCCATTCGTCATCTGCTGTCGATACATCGATTCGTTATCAGTACCGAAATATCTACATGATTCGCAAGTAAGACACGTGCGTGTGCCCATATAGCACATATTTCATCGGTCTATAGGAAGTTTGGGCTATAATTGCGATAAAGCAGAAGAGATTTCAAATTCCTTGCAAAGATTACACTTCAGACTGTCGAGACAGGCGAAATGACGACTGATGGCTTTCTAGTATAGATGAGCAATTCAAATATTGTTGACGATAGGCTATAAAATTAAAATTCCTCAATGTCAAAACCCTTTCCTAATGTTGAATTTGCACAAGGATCAAATATTTGAATTAATGTTCATTCGTTGGAGGCGGAATTAATCAATGTACTCTACTATTTCCCGAGTAGAATTTTGAGCGTGACACATCGGGTCCTGGCCGGGATCCCTATTAAAGTAAGGGTTCCGGCTGGGGTCCAAAGTGTCACGCTCAAAATTCAAGAGTCGTCGGTTTCGTTCGGTTCTTGTTCAGAATCTCAAACTCGTCATCACTGATATTGCCGTGAGGCTTGCTCCAATACTTTCCAGACGTAATCGGACATAGAGTTAAAGTCTGTAATTTTTGGTGGTTCAGCTTCGGCATTGTTCAACAGAGCAGTTGAACCTTTGTGGAACAAATCGTTGGCAATTTCTATGATGGATTTTTCCAGCTGGCGCACGATAAGGTCGACAAGTGGTTTCAAGCTATCGTTCGTTACTAACCATGACAAGTCAAGGTTATCCAACTTTATCTTTACATTCCTATTGAAAAGATATATTAGTTGCAACTTTATTCATTTATTAAATTTGTGCATATATAAAAACTGTTATAAATACTATATAAACTTGGTGGTTTCCCAGTTTCCTTATTAAGCTAAGTTTTTCTAAATGGACAACGTTTTGAAATGTGTACTTACTGGTACTTTACGATTCGGAATTTCTTTGCCGTAAGGCTCAATGTCTTATGATCAAGACGCATAGTAAAATCAAATGTGCTTCCGCCAGATTCTCCACTCAATGATCCATCTTTCCCGACACCGAATACAGTCATTTTGTAATCGTAGCTTCCCTAAAAATGTGACACATTGTATATGACTTATTATATGTATAGATGAATTTATTTTAATTAATGAAACTTCAACAAACAAATTAGAACAATTATTATATATATGTTGTATTAAAACAATGTTGCATTTGTCTTTTTCAGCTGAGTTTTACACGTCAACGAAATAACGGATTTGGTCTGGTTTACATAAATTTGGAAAATTTGTAACCTTTTTCAAATCCGAGTCATCAAATTTTACAACAAAATTAAATGAATCGTTTACTTACGCCGATCAAACCCACGTGAGCACGGCCTTTAATATAGGACGCGTTTCGTTTGTGATAAAATTGAACGTTTTCGGCAACAGCATCAGTGGTGGACGCTCCTCTCAGCCATCCGTTTGATATAGCGATTTTCACCAAGTACATCTGAAAACGATAAAGATTAAATTATAATAATATAAAGTAAAAAAAATCAAAATTTGTTACTTTTACATTACATATAATAATAAATTTAAGATCAGGTTGCACATCTTGCTATATTGTTCTGCTATAGATTATTCAATATAACGAAACACTTATGGTGTTTGAGTCACTTACAATCCTGCTGCTAAGTGGAGGCAGACTCATTGGGTCCCTGTTGATTTCCTTAATGAAAGCTTGAATTTTGGGAATCAGATCATTTATTTCTTTCGTGATGTTTTGAGGTTCGACGGGGATATTACTTCTATAAATTTCACCTTCGAGTGGACCGTCTTGTACTGGTTTTCCATTATGATCGTCAATTTTACGAGCATTCGTTATCCTGCGGATAAAATTTAATGTATAGGTATAGAGACAATTCTTATTTGTGTTAGTGCCAATAATGGCATTTCGTCATATTGTTACACATTCGTATTTTTAAAAAGAATATAAAGAAATATTTACGTGAAAACGCTGAGAACTGCAACGAGCACTCCTAAACAGATTGACAGCTTCATTTTGACCTAAGAGGAAATTACAGCGATAAACTCGTTAAAATTTCATATTATTATACCTGTCTTTATAGCGTTTATTTACCAACGATCGTAAAATCTTATTTACTTCATTTTTATTTATTCATCTTGTATCCTTGCATGCATTAGTAAACATCGATGTGAGTGGATAGTTTTATTTTTAACCGACTTGAAAAAAAGGAGGAGGTTCTCAATTCGACTGTATGTTTTTTTTTTTGTGTATTTGTTACTCGACCATTCCGCCAAATATGATTGATTTGGAATTGATTTGGATGATTCTTTTTTTTTTTGTTTTGTATATGTCATTTTTCAGAAGTGGTCCTATATAAATTTTATATCGAAATTGATTCAGCGCTTTTTGAGAAAATAAATGTGGGGCGATCCTCAGTACTACTACCAAAATATGGAGCAACCGAAAAATTTGAATAGGGGCTCATTTTAAAGCTTAACGCATATATGAAATTCCCGAGAGCGTCTTTGCAAAATCTAATATGGCGGCTCCAATATGACAAACTCTTAATTTGTATTAAAAAAAATTAAACGCGTACATAAAATTCAAATTTAGACCATGTTTATAGTGCTTTTTATGTATTGCGATGAATGTTGACCTACTAAACGCGAATCCGGTGTTAGAGTTTAGCTACCACCGCTCATTTTTTGTTCTAACCTCAAAAAACAGGTAGAAGACGGTAAAAATATGGAAAAATATACGAGAAGAAAAAAGAAACATAAATTTTTCATATCCTTCTCTTCTTCTACTAGGAGATGGAATGGCTAAGTCCAAATCAACTGTCGGAATTCGTATATAGGTCAAAATTCATCGGAAAATATAAAAAGCACTATATAAACATGTTCTAAATTTTTATTTTACGTACGTTTTTAAATTTTTTTTATACAAAATTAAGAGTTTATAGGTGCCATATTGGAGCATTTCAAAGTATATATGCGTTAAGTTTAAAATGCGAGCCCTTGCTCCATATTTTTGTCGTAGAACTGATCCGGTTGACGTGGATCGTTCCATCTGTATATTATATGTGTATAACATATTATATATAAGGATTAATAAACATTAAAAATACAATCACTTCCCACTAAAAATTGAAAAATAAATTAATTAATTTAAACTTAAACCGACTTCAAGACTAATAAAAAATTGTTAAAAAACTTTACGACTGCATTAGTAATTTAAAGAAATTAAAAATTTTAGTCAGTCCTTATACTAAATGAAAATTAAACTGCGACGTTTCGATCCAAAGTGCGGATCCTCTTCAGAAAGTAAAATAAACATAAATAAGTAAATATTTTTTACTTATTTAATAATAAATAATAATATTAGAAAAAAAAAAAAAAATAATAATAATAATAAAAAAGAAAAAAACGACCAAAATATTAATATTTATTTATTTTTATTTTGCTTTCTGAAGAGGATCCGCACTTTGGATCGAAACGTCGCATTTTAATTTTTATTTAGTATAAGGACTGACTAAAATTTTTAATTTCTTTAGACGACTGCAAGACTATATACCTCTATATATGTACAAACTTGAACTAAAAAGTTAAAAATAATATTTTAATTGTTTCAAAGCAAGAGCATTAAAGGACAATCAACGAAATTATTGATATTTATATACCTATTTACAATTTATAATCAGTTATTTTTGGAGTCGGTACCAGCCAAACCTTAATAGATATACCTATATAAAAAACTATTTTAATTCCGATGGATTCAAATAAATAAGCTTTTTATACATAAATTTCCATTGCAGTGTATTAATGGCATATTTTATTCGGAAACGCATTAACAGGCCATTTTATCGAGAATAATATGTTTTGATTAAAATTGATTCAAATATAAATGTTCATATTCAAAAATCCGTATAGAAACGCATTAACGCAGCTGAATGATTATTTAAGAATATTATTTTCAGATTCACGTGGATTCAGATTTACATTTGCCAATTCGTAATAACGAATAGGAATGCATTGCGGATAAAAGTGGATTCGTTTTTCCCAAAGTACAAATTCAAAGAAGATTGAAATGAATGCATTTCACTACTTTTCACACCGTTCGAAAGTTTGTTGCAAAGGCAGGATTAAACTATGCTGATGGCACCGCGCGACTCCAAATGTAACTGATTATAAATTGTAAATAGGTACAATAATTATATCAATAATTTGCTTGGAAGTAACTAAAATATTATTTTCTACTTTTTTGTTTAAGTTTTTTTTTTTTTTTAATTAATTGTTATACTTTATCATTTATTTTTCCAAAGGAATTATTTCTTCGAATATCGTCAATCAATAAATGCAAGATTGAAGCGAAAGAATTGGAAAATAATGCAATAAAACGTTTCAATCCGTAAAATCAAGATTTGAAATGTTCAATATTCCAAGACAATTATATTGGAGGCACGAAAATAAATATTTTTACATATATCTAAGTGCGAAATGCGGATATACGTGCATTAATTACCTGGTTTTGTGCGCAGTGTCGAACGAAACTGACCTCTTGCTGATTTCGTTTTGGTTTATATTCCGCCAGTTCTTTCATAAACGAGATAAAGGATTACGACGAAATGGATTAATTGCGGAGACAATTCAATACAATGGGCATTTCACTTTAAATCGCATGCCAGCGCGACAAAAGAATGTTAATAATTTATTCGCAATAATAAGTTTAAAAAAAACGCACACTTTCTGCTTCAGTGGCAATTTGTTACAACGCTTTAAAAAAAATGGGATTCGCGGTGTCCAAAAATTCACGAAATTAACCAGAATGTAATTATGCAGGCTTAGATGCCATGCAATTCGCGGTAATTATTTATCGTAAACACATTGACTGCACCGCGGTAACGGTCGATTAGGCAAATATAATTGTGGTGACTCGTACGATAGAGCCGTCATCCATTTGCCTAAATTTAATAGGAACCTGGCAGATTTGTTATCATTTAAGCAAGCATGTCAGTTATCAATGGAGATCGAGATAATTCTGATCGCGAGAATCTCGACAGTTTGCAATATAGGTGCGTGATCGGTGACGCAAAGTCAACAATAGTTTGCATAATGATTGCGGTACTTGCAATCCGAAAGACATTTATATATGAGTTTATAGAGTATCTATTTGTTTCGGTAACTCAAGTACAGTCGTTTAAAATGTTGATAAAGAACACGTTGCAATAATCATTGTGTTTGATGCACACTGCTACTTGCATTTTTAATGAAGGATTTATCAATGTATTAAAAATAATGCAAGTAAAGGGCATCTTTAGAAATGACACTGGATTCGATCAGCAGCATATAGAAAGGTAACGAAATCGTCGAGACTTCCAAGGAGGAGCTAAGAGAGACGATATAGAAATCCAAGCTTCAGGAGTACAATGAGGAAGAAGAAGGATCTATTGTATGGTCCAGGCTTGGCAGGTACATTCTTAAACGTAATTTTCTCTAAACCACCTTTTTTTAAGCAGGTGGACATAACAGATCACTTGAATTGTTATTGTGCAAATACAAGCGGCTGTCGTTTGAACTAGAATCGTTTTAATCGCTAATTTTCCCATGTTCATCCAATTTTCTAACATCAAGAATAGTTTTCTTTTTCTTTAAACCGCCGTCGTTTTGTTATTTTTTAGTGACGAAAGTGTGTTCATGCGATAACTGCACTTGAATTAATTTGGCGTTCTCATTTTTTCATGCCCGCCGTCATTTTCGTTGATTTTTCTTCGTTTTATACATTAGATTCGTAATCTGTCAAACTGAATCCTTGTAAATCCGAAAATATTCATATTAATCCAGAAGAATCCACTTTAATCCATTGGAATCGAAGAACGCCAATTCAAACCAGTTTCTGCGAATCCATGGGAATGAAAAAAAAAAAATAATATTTTCCAATGGATTGAAACTGGGATACATGTATATTCAAAAGCATTCGAGGGAATTGGGGTGACTCAAAATTGATACACGCGAGCCCATTTGAATCTATGACAAATAATGAATACAAAGAGATATTCAAATTTTCAATCCCTCTGAATCCTTTTTCGATTGCTGGGATAGTTTCACTACAGAAAATTTAATTATAATTGTCATATGATGTAACGGAGGTATAATTGAACGTTTCGATGAACCACGTTTTGCGTACATCAACCCTCGAAATTCTGAACACGATTCTCTTCAAATGATCATCTAATTTTCGATTTTAGATCTCTTGAAAATTTGTCAGCCGATGATCGTTGGTGATAAATATATATTTTTTTTTGTAGGAATAAATAATTGCAAAAGTTATCATTGCCCAAAACTTCACGATTACCATGAAAAATTTGGCGCTAAAGGTAGTAGAGCGAGGTATATATAGAAACCCGAAAAATATAATAGAATTGAAAATATTCAGTCATATTATGAAAATCAATCCGTTTGGTGATAAGATTCGAGGTGTATTTTCGATTAAAAATACTTCCGCGACAAACATCGCATTCGAAAACCCTATATGCTTTGCTTGAAGTTAATATTTATATTTTTAGCACTGACGTAACGACGAAATTCACTCAAAAACACCTTCATTCATTTTTTTTTTTGCAATGACACCCTTATGCATTCATGGAGTAAGATTTATGATCTACATATTAAGATCGATCCATTTTTGCTCGGTAAATAGCACATAAACGTCGCAAGATCAGACGACGATATATGTAAGAGGTTGCAACAAATTTAGAAATGTAAACAACTTGAAAGCCGTGTTGCCACGTCTATATGCTTTTAATACAATGTATACGTGAAATACGAGCTGAATGACTTTATTGTTGCGCGTAATTACATTAATATTTATAATTTTATAAGGTATTCAAAAGGCAGATGCGGAAAAATTGTTCGGACAAGAGTTGTTCAATAACCTTTACAGTCAAGGTCGTTGATTCGGTATCGAAAAAAAGTTTCCCGTTAATAATATAAACCACTCTGCATATCTCGAATGCCCTTGAAAAATGACTTCAAGTTCAACATTGTTGAAGTGTTATAGTTTCGAATTCGATCTGTATACTGCATAAAAGGTAGCTTATTCGCAGCGTCTATATATATATATATTCCGCCGGAAAATTTAAATCAACACGTACCATGCAGTTATTTGCGGAATTTGACCTTAAATTATCAAGGTCATGACAACGAACTTCAAAATATCGTTTCAGCAGACGTAAAATTTTCCTCTCTTTTCGAACTCGGTGTGTCTCAAATAAATAGTGGTTCCCATAAACAAAAACCTATTTGACCTTGCAATAACCTTGAAAAGCAGTCTCAAGGTCAAAGGTAGTTACATTGCACAGATAGGTAACCCTCATTAACTTCAACAATTTTTGTCCGTATTATAGGGTATATATATATATATATATATGTACATATATATATATATATACAAAGAAATTTAGATGCATCGGTTAAAATGCATGGTCCATCGTGTAGATGATGGAGAGTATCTTCTGTATATACCTATAAATATATCTGCCGATTTTGTTTGAAACTATCAACGCAATTACGTATAGTTTGATTATGATAAGCACTGCGAATATATATGCAAATATATGACAGTGAATATTGGCGCACATATTTTTACGGCGCAGACCATAAATATTACGTTATTTGCATTTATGTTGACAAATATTCGCGACACAAAATTGGAATGAATAATGAAAATAGTGGGAATGTAAAACAGACAAGAATCATAACATAACAAAATTATAGAAGTTGTAATAATCACAGTATATATATATAAATATATATGCGAACTGCAACTATGAAAAAATAGTACAGAGGGCGTGAAGCGTCTAGTTTTTTTATTGTATTTTATTTTATTTTGCAATCCTGTTTGATGATCCTGATGTTTGAACGGTCTCGTTGTGTCTACATCCCAGTCAACCATAATGTAACAATTATGTAGCATTAATGAAACACTTACGTAAGAAATAACCATTATATATTTGTTGCACAATTGTTACTTGTTGTGTTTGCCGGGATCGTACACATCCACGTATTTTCTGGCGTTTCAAAAATTTTGCACTTTTCGCCTACTGGATTTCCATTCTTTAACTCCGAAACATCCACATCCCATTCATAATTTCTACGGATAGATCTCTTCAGTTGGACGTTTGACATTATATAGGTACCACCATCAGAATCAACTATAACAATAATTCAATATTCTTTCTCGAAAACAATGTATTATATAAAATATATTATATATAATACACATTTATTATATACGAAGAAGCGAAAGGCCATTTTTTTTTAATTCCTCCGTATTCTTTTTCGGTATAACAAATATGATTATTTTTGTGAATTTATTCCTTCCATTCGCTGCACGTGCATATAATAGTAGACACGTTAACACTTACCGATATCTCAGCTTTTCAAAAATCAAAATGGCAGATCCTAGATAGATGGCGGACCAACCTGCAAAAAGTTGCTCGATCCAGAGGAAATTTTTTACCCGTACGTTTTCGGGGTCATTGATTACGAACCTGACCTCAGATTTTAAATACAAAATGGCGGTTCCAAGATGGCGGACCAAAGTGCAAAAAGTTGCTCGATCCAGACGAAATTTATTAGTCGGGTGTTTTTTAGGTAGCCAGTTTTAGGCGGTCATCTTGAACCCGACATTTTGAATTTTCAAAATCTGACGCCACATTCGTAATCAGCGACAATCTCCGAGTAACGACGAAATTCAGCTGTTTTCCATATAAAGAAAAAGGTATGTTTCAAAAGTTTAATCTAAATTTTCAGCTCTTTGCACAATTTTTGAACCCTAAACCTACGGTTTTGAAAGAGAACGCCCCCCCCCCCCCCCCTCCGCCCCTGTGTGTATATATATATATTGTCTTTTTATGACAGATATATAGAAATTTCTTTTTGCATATTTGAATTGTTTAGTTTAAAAACCGAATTGCTGGGGCATTGCAATTTTTACCAGTATTTGCATATCCGATTTCCGAGAAGAAATTAAATAAATTCGTAAAATCGATTTTGCGAATCGTAGCTCATTGTCCGTATATATACATTGAAGGCAACAATTTTTTATTTGAATTAAGCATTTTTTCTTACGTTTTTCACAGAAATTTTTCGTAAATATATACTGATAATTTGAAAAATGCTATATATGTATATATAAATGTGTGTGTATACATGTGATGTGAAACTATTCAAGGCACAACTGTTCAATAAACTACGGTCGATTTGTTATTGCGAACTGTAACAGCGATAACATCTGTTTTGCCGCTTGTAAACAATTTGCTGAATGTACTCGATGATGCTCTCATATATTCAATGTTAATTATAATTACTGCAGAATCACAAAGTATATATATATATGTATATAATTAAGTATTTATTGGTACTTGATCTTTTTTGTTTACGAGTTGTTTATACAACCGAGGTTTACTATATCCAATTTTCACCATTAGTATGGATTTATTTACTGGAGTTTTTGTACTTTTATTTTTTATTTTATTTCTCAATTATTTTTTTATTTAGAGGTCGACTGGTACATACACTACCTATCAATACTAATTTAGGAAAAATATATTACCTTATAAAGATCAAATAAAATTGTTGGACATACGTGTAGGTGTACGAAATATGTACGAAATATAGTGCAATGAAACATACATTGGGGAAGGTATAGACCAGGTTAGAAGCTAGAATTCTAATATACGAACATAAAAACCACATTTTCATCACCACGGGCGATTTTCTCGATTTCGATCCCTAGGGCGGCAGCTATATATACGGTCGCAAATGATCACCCGTCGTATATTAAAAACATATTTACGGATTCGATAATATATGGATATGATAATACACAATATTAAGAATGGGAAGATCATCCTTACATTCATCATTCTTACAGTTTAAATTTAAACATCGTGAATTTGGTTATTGAAAACGTTACAATTTTGACAACACTAACAAAAAAAAACGTTTTCAAAAGGAGACAAATTATTTTCTGAAAACACAGTTATACGTTAGATTTGATACATCAAAATTACTATTAGTATATGGTCCAATATTATATAAATAAGTCAATCTGAAAAGATTTAATTTATTGAAATAAATATCCAACAATTAGTATTTATTTTCAAAATTTCTAAAATTGCGATAATTAATAAATATTTTTGGTAAACACGCATATATATGTATAAACGCAATCAAAATCGTTGAAAGTATAATATAATGCTTACTGTACATTATTGTACAGTATGAAAAAAACATGCTGGACGGTACAGTGTTTGTCAGGCGCAATTTATTCACAAATGACCAAAACGCACGGATTTTCGATTTGCAATTAGTTTCCATTGATTATGAGCTAATTTTTTTTTTTTACACCACTGAGGAAAGTGATAAAACTGATATCGCTTTATCAATATTGGATTCATTTGTGGCGCTGCCCAGTGCGCGATCGCGAAAGAGATTAAATGCGAAAGTTAATGTTTTATAATGTAGAATTTTGATTATATTTTTTTTCGCAGGGTGGGATTGTTATGTGAATGACTCCGAATTAATTTAAAGACTTGTTATATTTATAAAATTTGAAAGCCCGCTTTTTCACAAATTTGAAAAGATCTCAATGTTAAACGATCCCCATCGCTTAGCATCTTTAGTTCGCACTTAGTGTTTCTCTTAGTATTCTCTCAATCAAATTTTGTATTTCCTTTTAAAAAAAAAGGGGATATAGCAATAAAATTATATAATTAATTATATGAAAATAATTTATTTTTGTTACATTCTGAATCAGATCCGTGTACATTAAAAATGATTAAAACGATTATTCAAAATTCGGCCTTTTAAAGGGCGATTCTACAAGTCATACGCAACCCCCAAAAAAAATATCGATGACATTGATTCAAAATTAAAGCAGGAATGTTTGAAATACATTATTTTCTCTTACTAGACAAAAAATTATTTATTTCGGATAATTCTCGTTTAATTTTGAACAAATATTATAGTAATATTTTTTTGATGATTATTGTATTCGATATTATGTAGAATTACCCTTCCAAAGCCGAAATTTTGAAAAAATGTTTCAAACACTTTTTGTTTTGATAACTTTTATTGTTGAAAAACTCAGTCATATTGTTACATATGTAAAATATACGAAAGATTACTATAAATACTTTTCAACTTAATTAATTAATGACAAAACCAAATTTTGCAAAATTACAAAAATCTTCAAAAAATTCTGAAAAAATTTCAGCGCTTTCTTTCATCAATTCTAAGAATTCTAAGTTCAAGTATCGAGGACGCAATTTCCTTATAATTCAAAGAGGTAATGACTTCAATGTGAAAAACGAGATAAAAAAATTATTTTTTTCAAATATAGTTTTTAAAGGTTACGTTGTTCGAAAAATCTAATAAAAGATCAATCGATTATACGTGAGATATCTTTAATTTGATATTTTTTAGAAACTCTTTTTTTACAGAAAATACTTATACACTTGAAAACTTGATTACAAAAATGTCACAGGGTCGAGGTTCCCTAGTTTGTATTCATATCTGTGTACAGTAAAGGAAAAACTATATATATATACATATTATTTATATGGGAATAAATTCAGTATCAGAATTCAGTGCATTCATCAGTATTGTATCTATGTACAAGTCGATAATACAGATCCCTACCTCGTATATAAGTGATTAATATACACATGTAATAAAAACTACATTTTTTAACGTTTTCGCTTTCAACAGTTCGATCGAACAATTATTTGCGACCAGAAACGTATGTGTAGTATTTTTGAAAAACAGTTTTTAATTCTCAATTTCAACATAATGGATTTTGTACAATCGCGATTTTTTATGACTTTTTCAATGAAAATCGTCTAGTATATATTTGGAGGTAAAAATTTTATTCGAGTGGCGCCGAAACTGGGTTAATTTATTCGTAGAAAATTCGCATTGAAAATATAAGGTCACAGTCGAAGTTCGTATCATCGAATTTTTTAATTAAAAAAAATTGTCATTGACGAATACCGATAAATGCGTTTTTTTTCGGGTTTTACAAATCAAATAAACTCGCAGGCAACATTTCTTTACATTGTAGAATGTATAAAACGCGCGCGGCGAATTCGTTGTTCGTATCGGCAACTACGATTCTTCGATATTTTGCAAATTTTGTTCCAACTTGAATTTTGATAACATTCGTAAATAGTTTTGAAAAATCAACAAAATTTAAAACCAAAGTTTATATTTTAAAATATATACAAGAATATTTACAAAATGAACATTGTTCGATTTATTGGTGCGATGTTGCTGTTAGCAAACTTTGCATTGTCGTGAGTACATACTTAAGTGTTAATATACATTATACGTAGAATAATTTTTATGATTAACAAAAATATATTTGTAATATCGAACTGTACAAAACGTTTGAATAATATATTGTCGATGAAATATTTACAATGACATTTTTTTAATCGTCATATCTAGAGAGCACAATGGAACTACAGACAATCGCGTAATAAACATCACAAGCTCTGCTGAGGAAACTATCGTGCCAATCGCTCGTCAAATAATTCGTAAAATTGGTCTTGACAACCTACCCGTTACTAACACCACTGTTGGATTTGAACAATGGGTGAGTATTCAAAAGCAACATTTCAATTTGTAATTTACCTTTAAGAAAAAAAAAAACGAAATCCAAGAACGTTTATATTTAAGAAATTATATTTATTTACGATTGAACTAATCTTATTTTGAAAAACTCAGGTCTTTGAATTAATGACCTTATCTTTTTCTATAGATGTAAAGATTCTTCATAAATTTTTCTTGCAAGGTGTAACTAAATCACGTGCATTAATTACTATATACATAGACATTTGCTCCCAGATTGGAACTTAGAGCCCGAGGTCTGAATGTATTTCGTAGCATCTTGATGTTTAACATTTAGTTGATTGTCACATGTGGGTCAGATTGGTGTAGTTGCTTTGCAGCGGAAATATTCATGTGTCAATTTTGTATGTCCTATTCGGAGACGTGTTATGCACACTTGTTCTGAGCGCGAGAGATCACTATCCTTTGTTTTTAAATATAGAAAAGGTCCTCATCTTGTCTATTACCCATTTTTTATTCCATTCTTTTATTATAGAGTTTTTCAGTTATTTCCTCTAGGTTATACTGCATCTATGTTGTTTCTTTTGCCAGTGCTCCGGCAGCTAAGGCTTCTTTTTAGCGGTAATTATATATTTTGTGCTGGATATTTTGTACGACTATATCTTTGGTATATATGGATTGCTAATGTCCCTCAAAATACGTTTTGAGCTAGTCACGACAATAAAATTATAAAGAGTTGAATTTTCTTTAGTTTTTTTTAGTACTATTCAGGGATTTTTTAGGGAAATTTATTGCAATACATGTACCACTTTTTGCGGCTATACCGTGAATAAATAGGTGTTTGTAACTATCATCGTATATTTTGCTGTTTGTTATGTTGTCGAGGAAATTTTAATGTTTAAGACTTCAATTGGATGAATATAAGTTTTAATTTAGTATGATATTTGGTATTTCTCCATTGATGGTTGATAGTATATTTTGCAGCCTTTGAGAATAGGTCTTAGAGATTCGTACGGTAGTCCTGGTTGTTTGGTGGTACCATGAAGATCATTTGGGTTATTGGTTTTTTCAGTCAACTTGATAGTTTGACTGAACATTTTGGTGTGTTGGAATATTTGATTCGGCTATTATGTTAAAAGTTGGGCTTGTGTGGAAAGCTCCTAGAGCTATTTTTAGACTTGAGTTATATGGATTGGATCTAGGATTATTGCTGATTTGAATGAATCATACAATATACAACCATAGTCTAGTTTCGATAGCACGATAACTTTGTACGTGTTTAGTAATATATGTTTATCAACAATTGAAACATTTCGCAAGAAGCTTCATCTTATTGTCGATGGCTCAGACATTGAAAGGGCTTTCCCTTTGGAACAGCTTTTTAGCTCCAAAAAGCTGTGGTTTGTGGACATATGCTAAATTTTATAAAAAAATTTCTCACTGAAAGATTATTAACACAGGTGAAATTAAATGGAGTCCACTCAGAAATAAAAACATTACAAAATGATTCTTTTATTCGGTATGAAATTCCGCGAATTATGATGAGTGTATGTTTTGTATAATCACCATAATAATACATTCCATTTAATAAAAGAAGTTGGTGTTGGATTTCTTTAAGATTTTCTCACTCTTTCGTTATAATCGGGGATATCTCGACTTTTAATCGGTCAATTTTAGAAAATCGATATATATTTCCCGATATTTCGAGTACTCATTCATCATTTTCCTCAATAAATTAATAAGAAAGTTACAATTTTTGGAATTTTACTATACATTCATTTGTTCAAGATTATGGATATCTCGACGTCTAATTAGTTAATTTGAAATAACCGATAACCTTTAGATTCAGTATTTTCTTCTGCAAATTTAGAGCCCTTAATCAATTTTTTTGATGCTAATTTGATAAAGTTAATGCGTGTTTAATGTTTTTCGTGATAATGTTTTTTGACCTTTCCCCACCATACGGATATTAAACAAAAAAGAAAAAAAAAACTAATGAGATCTAAGTTGAGCCAACTTACAACTGTAATCTACGCGCTTTTTTAATACTCATTTTCATTCGTGAGCTGCAGCACGTAGTATAACCTAGTACAAGATCACAGACAGAAAATGTTGTTTTGCATTTTTAGATCCATTATTATATGAAACATGTATAATATTATATAATAAAACATTATATAATAAATAATATGTAATATATATAGATATATATAAAGTATAATGTTGAAATGAAATTATGTGAAATGATGTCGAAAAGTTGAAGGTGACGGAAAGCAAACCGTAGATTTTCATTTTCCAAACATTTTTTATATTCTAAATTTCACGGAATGAAATAATGTCAACCTAGAAAGAGTGAAAATTCGACCATATTTTGGAAAAGCGTAAATTCATAAAATTTCACCCGTGAAAGTGTGACATATCTCAATTAAAGATGTGAACATTCACTTTTTGATGATTGGCTCAGTTCTCACCCTTTTTGGAGTAAACTCCAAGACATTTCCATAGTATAAACTTATAATTAAGTTATTATAAATTTTCTCTATCTAAAATTAGAGACATTGAGTTCGTAGATATTTGCCCAACAATTTAATTTCATTAACACCGAGCGATCAATCTATTATTATATATAACAATGAAGTCATTTTGTTTCGAAACGTAATTTTCGTTGGTATCGACATTTTTTATCAGAATATCATCTGCCAAGTGATAAATTACGTTGCAAGTAATGAAAATCCCAATTTTGACAATATGACAATTATGTAACAATTATACGTAACAACTATGAAACAATCACGCAACAAGTAACATTTGTGTGTAAGTATATTACGTAACTGTTACTTTAAATGTTTGCAGGGATAATGATATATTAATAAAATCTTTGTATATATATATATATATATATGCTTAGAAGTAACATTAATGTATTTTGTTTTTATTTCATTTTAGAACGCTTTCGTAAAAGTACAATTGACGGACGGTCTTATAAAAGGAATATCACGTTTCTATCGAGATGGCGATTTCACCGTCCAATTCGAAGGAGAACACATTATCTTAACTGCACCTGTTCGCGTCAAGAATTTACGCGTAAGTACATATAATGAAATACATTTTTCACCGTCTCTTTCCACGTTATTTTTTACTATAACTATACATAGAAATGCCATATATGAAACGAGCTTGTATTCCCCAGGCCGAATTTACGTACGATTATGATTCCACTATATGGCACCAAAAAGGCCAAGTTGATGCCACGATCGACTACGTGCGTGCTGTTGCAGTTATCAAATACAATATTCCATCGTTTCAACTTGTAGATGCCAAATTCAGCGTCGTAGATTTGGGGTAAGCACAATCTAGTAATTTTTCTATGTATAAAATATACTTACTTTTCGAAACCCTGGTAGAAATGAAAACATTTCTTAGCCAATTCTTAGACAGTTCAGATATTTACCATGTTAAAGGCATAGGAGAAATGGATAGTGTAAGAAAGTCAATCCTTAGATTATTATCGACTCAATATTATAGATTACGATATATTGGCTATCACTATTCAATCATATATATTATCACATTATTGAAATATTTTATTTTCAGAATTATCCTGGTCGATCTTCGAAAGAACATGCTCACCGATTGGTACATGGACGTCGTGGTTGACGTAGCGATTGAATTCATTCAACCGAAAATCGTCAAAGCTTGCGAAAAACAAATCACCGAGACTGTAATGGATCGTTTGAATATATATAACAAGTTGATCGAGTCGAATATAAAATCCCTGCCGAAACACATATCGAATTTAGTTGAAATGATGATTCCGCGAGCGATGGAGTATTTGAAAAATGCAAATCTTAAACTGGATCTCAGCTAGTCCCACCTTACACCCAATAATGCTCTTGATTCTAGTTATGTAATTTTTTTTTTTGTTATGTAGGATGTAATTTTTTATACAAATTTTTGTACGAGGGTTTTTAGGATCGCTGCTCACGAATCTGATGTCAAATTTCGGCATCGAAAATTGCGGAGGAATCGCCACGTTTGATTCGCCATTTTGAATTCGACGGATATCACCGCCAAATTCGTGATCAGCAAGCCAAAAGAAACTGTAATAAACACCTTTCCAGGAGAAATTATTCGTCAATTTTAATCGTTATACATGTGAGAAAGCCAATAACGTATTGGGTTTCGCCATTATGAAATTCAATATCGCTGGAATTATTTGATGACTGTATTTTGGTAATGCTGCAAAATATAATTTGAAGACATCTAACGAAGACGTTGCTGACACACTGCTTAATTAAATTGGTATATCCTAGATATTCTCTTATTATAATTCAAAGCTTTTTGTGCTACATTCTTCGAAAACTTCGAAACTGTTCGAAACTTCTGAAGCTTTTCGGGCGTATGAGAATTTACTAAACTCGTTGTCAGGCGCAGCTTGGTGATCGGCTCATAATTGGTGATGCCTAATTTGACCATTTTATTTTTGGCGGCTGTCAACGTGGCCAACAGGTAAGCAAGTAGCTCATCTATTTTAGTAATGTACATTTTTACTGCTGAATTACCTCGAAGTTCTCGCAAGGCTATGGAAAAAAGTGCTTTGGCGTCTGTCAACATTTTGTTTTTCAAATTCGCTAGAATCCCCTTTCCTATCACTTCCACAACGGGTTTCGTAATCTTGGATTTCGCATTCTTGGATTTCTCCGTCATCACTTCAGCAATCTTCACTTCAGGCAATCTGTGAGAAGATTTGAAAATGGGAGCTTTCATTTCACTCCAACTATTGGAGTTTCTTTAAAAGAACGTCTAAAGTTTTGATCATTGAGGAGGTCTCGAGGGAAACTTACCTTCCCATTACGACGATAGAATCGTTGAGTTGGAAGTTTCCAATGTCCGGGCGGTAGTGTAAAGTAATCTGCACGGGAACACTACTTACGACAAATTTCAATTTTCCACTTGACGTATAAGAATGCCCTTTTAGAACGAAGTCGTATGTACCCTATGGACAGAACTTCAATATCAGTATAAAATATTTCAAGTAGCGACTAAAGAAATGTGTTGTGATATCTGACCAATTAACTACATAGTGGTCGCACCTAACTATCACACGAATACCATTTCTAACTATGTACATACGTCTTTTATTTCTGGGAAATACATATATATATATATATATATATAGCATCACTTACTGTCAATGGGAATGTTTGAACGGTAGCGGTTAAACTGACGATATTGCCAGTGAATTTAACGTATGAGCATGAAGCAACAATGGTTGATAAATGATTCATCACGCCATGTTTTAGGACAATTTCACGTTTCACCTACAAATAATAACGTTTATATCTGTCAAATGTAATTATATTATTAAATAATAAATGGCGGGAAAATGTATTGGAAAAAAGATCAGTACTGTAACTGGACACTTACGTCTTTCTTCGATATCAATCCAATGACTTCGTACAGTGACATCGGATCGCCGTACAACTCTCTAATAAGTCTGTTAATGCTGTATAGCTTGGCATTGACTTTATTTGTCACCCACTGAACAGAATCGTCAGTGGTTTCATTAATTTTTGTACTGAAAAAATAATACATCAATAAATTTAAATAAATTAATAGATATATATGTGTATATATACAACGTCCTGATAACATGGGCATGGGTGAATTCCACCTCCAGTTTCTATCGGGTACAAGTCCCACGCTTAATGGGAGAAGAACGGGATATGGAGGATGACCGTTTGGCTTCCCTCCATATCTTTCATTGTATGCCTATAGAAACGAAAGTACGAGCGAAATAAAAATCGATGCTCCTGAAAAAGGTAATTCCAACGTAAGAATGACTTGAGCTTGCGGAGGTACACAAAGAAGATTTGAAAGAAACAGCTATTGATGCACGGGGAAACAGGTGGTACCGAGGCTAAAACCTAACAAAGTAGGAAATATGAGGAAGCTAGGCTTGGCAAGGAGCAGGATGATCGCCTTGCGATACTGCAGGCGGAACTTAAGTATGACTGCACAACTTCCGTTCGGACATTCATAGTAGATATTAGGGACGCAATAAACTGCTCCAAGATATATAGGAAGATTCCAGGTAACTCGAATAGTGGCGAGGGGAGCTAGGGAGGTTCCTGAAAGGGGAATAACATGTGTTTCCCAACCCGAATCGAATTTAAGGCATGTAAAGCTGTCCACTAAGAAATTGGTATGGTATGGTCAAACAGAATAGCCTGGATGTGGATTCTCCTTGATTTGGAGGAAACTAATATTGAAGCACGTTTGGGTAAGTGGAAGGAAAGATCACCCTCTCTAAATACAGGTGGAAAAAGGACCAAGTTGGTAGGATATACGGAGCGCAGGGGAGAAAAAGGGTTTTGTTCACCATGCAGTAACAAAGGGAAATAATCTCCCATCACGATAAAACCCACGATCATAAAGCCGAGGAACGGTAGCCGCGACCGCATGCAGTCCTTATCAAAAGAAACACTGATCCGATCGTAAATGTGGCTTCCTATGCGGGTTACGAATCGATTCGAGAGATTGTGGACCTCACTATTGTGGCGGACCAAGATTTTGGTTGTTTAAGAAGAGGAAATAGAAATAGAGCTACGAAACAAAGCTGCTGACGCAGTGACAAAAACGTTGGAAGAGTCGCTGGAAATAGAGGCAGGAAATGGTGGGTGGAAAATGTTTGGACCAAGTATTGCACGATGAAGAAAAATGGTTGATATCCATATAAAAGAAAATAGGCGATCTTTTCGGGATATTCGTAGAGGGCGATAATATTGTATTTCCGTTTAGGACGGCCAAAGAACTTATACAATGTGTAAAAATCAAGGTAGACGGTGACGGGAGAACACATCAATCGTGATTCAGGTACCACGGATATGGACACCTGATGCAAAGCAAAGTAAATGAAAAAGAATTCAATATGAATTCCTTTCAATTACTTAACAATGGTATGAATACAAAAGCAATCATGAATAGGTTTCTGAATTCGGATTCTTGACGTTTGAATTCTTTTTCATTTACAGGGGGATGGTCTCGATGCTCGAGGAAATCGCAAACGCCCTATAAGACGTGTTTATTGCCGAACAACAGAGGACTCCAGATAGCGGTCCATATACATGTACATATCCATTAAATTTACAATTAAGACTTTGTAATGTTATTTTTACGTTATTTAGATTCGAATATATTGAAAAGAATAGAATTTAATTTAATAAAATTATTCCTGGATTTAATTGCATTGTAATATATTATAAGTATATAGATATGAATTCATTACAAATGTGAATTTTGGAAAATAATTAATTGTAAGGATTACAATATTTATAATATTGTCGATATATAAAATGTAACGTAAATAATCCAAACGAACAAAAATGAGTATACTTACAAAGATCCTAGCAAAGAATGTAGCAACAATAGGAAAGTTCCAAACGTAAGCGAACGCATTCTACTTTCTGTTTTTAGTTGTGTAATTCGTAATGATTAAAAGAAAAAAAAATGATTGTCGACAATTTTAAAAAATTGTTTATTTTCCAACATATAAATTGCAGGTATATTTAGTTATATAAAAAGGTTAATTAAAAACAAAACCATTTCCATCGTTATACGTGTAAATTTCGAAACGCACTGTCAAATTTAGTTTTACGTTCGAATGGAAAAATTACCCCACAGTCACGTTTTGCGATAATTTTTGTAGCATCGTGTGAAACTTTTCCATATATATGATAGTTGTAATATTGATATATTTTTTTTTTATGTATTCAGCCTTGCATTTTTATGTGCCAGATAAAAAACAAATAAGAATCTGGCTATTATATGTATACCTGCACGCTTAATTTATTGTAGAATATTTCTATAATATTTAAGTAATACTTAAAAAATAATACGTTTTCAGTCTTGCGTGAATAAATATTTGTGTCATGCAGATTCGCTGTATGATAATGTTTTATAAAAGTATATAATGTAATAAATAGTACTCTGTAACAAAAAGAACGGATCAAATAACATTTTCACACGGAAAGGTTTTCTAAAATTCATTGATACTATATGAACATGTCATCATCTTGACCATAATCGTAATCAGTCCGTTATTTCTCTTATTCCTATATAAAACGTGTACGTGCGTTTACGAATAAATCCTGAACAATATAAAATTGATTTTGTTTTTTGATGTGTTAAAACGTACCCGGCGGATCTCATTATCACATTTTGCGATAATTTTTGCAATAATATATTTAATTACACATATATAGTTTCACTAATGAAATATTCAACTACTAAGAAAAGGAATACATATAATATAGTAGTTTTCGCATTAAGGGAGTGAAATGACATTTTACGCCCGCTCAGTGATTGCCGCGCCACGATCGAGGGCTGCGGGACCAGTTGAGGGCATAAAATTTTACGCTCTTAATACGAACATTATTTTTCGACCCGCCGGTGTAAAATGCTACTTTACGCCCGCAAATGAAGGAGAAAAATAGAATTTAAGTTTTATCTGCTTTGACTTTGATGATCTGAAAATCCCGGAATTAGAAGATTCCTGTTATTATTTCATGAACCTATCATTTATGTTGTTTATGCACACCTGCTAGTGAAAAATTATAATGGGTAATTTACTTCGTTCGATATTTTCAGTCAATCACTTAAAATCATTTAATAATTATATTTAGACTTGTGCATTTTTCTCAATATTACTTACATACTTTGATGTATTTATGTAAATTACGTATGTATGTCGCTTCCGTCGCAACAACTTTTTCGATATTACCGAAATGAGTGCGTAATCACACCGGGCCGTTCGCTCCAGCTGACCCTGCACCGGCCCCGCCCTGGTAAAAAAAGTGGATAGAATCGTATATAGAATCGGATTCAAATTCTATCCGGATTTTAAAGAAACGGATAGAAATGTACAGAAAATGCGAATACAATATTCAATCGTCTTTATTCAAGAATGTTTTTGATCTCATCTCAACTGCACATATATATATAGACAGGGAAAATATATACATCCAGATTATTTCCATATATCTCTTTGATATTCAGTATTTAAATATAAATACAACATTAATTTAATTTCATTCAATTTGTAACAATAATGTTAAATATAATAATATATGCACACATATATATATATATATACAGGTATATGTATATATATATACGTTCTAAATGGTAGAAACCTCGTGCAACGTATGGATGAAATGATCAATGAACGCATCGATGTCTGTAGTCAACGGCCTTTTCGACATCATATTTGCTAGGTTCGTTTTGCTCTTCAAGAAAAGCTTATTACTTTTCTGCACGACGACTTTCACCATGTTCTCGGTAAGTATATTTGCCATAAATTCCACGTGATTTTGGGTGGCCATCGTTGTCACGAAGCGATCGTGAAAATCGACATTCACATTCCTTGCAATAGAAGACAGAATACAGTAAACAAAAGTTTCAATATATATGCTATATAGTCAATTTTTTAAAATTATCGCCATTTGGAATTCTGAACATCTCTATGTTAGTTATATTATACATAGATCTATACCCACCCAGTAAACCAGGAAGCATTCAAGTACCAGAAACAGGATTAAGAATGATAAAGAAGTATTCGTGTTGGACAGAAACGAATACTTCTCTATATCATTCTACTTATAATTCCATTTCTAGTACTTGATTGCTTCTGGGTTTACTAGGGGCGCAGCAAACACGAATAGTACAATGACGTCAAAAAGCCGTCAATATGTTGATGTAGTATCGAAATGAAGGCATATAGCTTACTGAATCGGAACCATCATAATTAGAATTTACAAAAGTACATTTTTTGAGATTATAAAGAAAAGAATTGACTATATTCTGGTCTAATAATAATAATAATAATAATAATAATAATAATAATAATAATAAACAAACAAACAAAAAAATGTATTTTTTTATGGGTCTGTATACTTTTGTTAATTTCAAAATATTAATAAACTTTATAAAAATGAATATAATGACATATAGTATAATTATGTTACTCACTTCAATTCCTTTACCGAATATTTTTCTAGAATAAAGTGAGATGAAGCAGTTACGTAACGCAGCGTTATGTCCGTCGTTACGCGGTCAATGTTAAAATGCAACTTATTCCGCTTAACAATGATCATAGATGACAATTTGTAATTTATCGAGCCCTACAAAGAATACTCATTTATAATTGTAGATTCTTATAATAATTATAGATATTATATATGCTAAAAGATGATATCAATTTTTTCCGATAGAAAACTTACCGATATCGGCCCGAATTCTATTTGAAGATCCAAAATTATATCCCCAGATTTATTATAAAAATTAGCTTTCAGAATCTTCACAGTCGTGGTTGATAAATTGTTTACTGTACCTCGGGTAAATCGTCCTTTCACAAATGACCCCTGCATACGTATTATTATATTATTATTTTTTTTTTGTTTAAGAGCACTACCGAGCAAACACGAGCCATAAAACGACGTCAAAAAGTCGTCATTCCGACGCTCCGTCAGCATTTCGACGACATTTTTACGTCATTTTACAATTCGTGTAAAAAAAAAAAAAATCAGTAAAATCATGAAAGTTAGTGTTCGCTTACAATATTAGAAGAAACCGTTTCAAGTTGCAGAGGTTCGTCGTACATTTTTCTGAAGTACTGCTGGATCTGAGGCACAGCATTTTGAACTTTATTTATCAAGTCCGGCGTGTCATACCTTAAAACGCAGTATCGCAAATGTAACCTTTTAAATTATAAATAAAATGAAAACTCCGTATCAAGCGAAAGAAAGGCGAAAGTGGCATTTTTGTGCCTAGGGCGGAAAATGTCATTTTGCGCGCCCGCAATACGAACTTAAGTATGTAGATGCAGAAGCAATACTCCATTTAAATGATTCGGAACTTATTGTATGACCGCGTTTAAAAACTGATTTTATGATGTTTTCCTTCCTGATTTATATTATTCACAAAGTCTTTACGACATATATTTTTAATAAAGTAAAAATCATTTTGTAATTAAAAAATTATTTATAAAATCGATTTTGAACTTAATATGACGAGTTTTCTTTTTTTTTTAATAATATTAATATAATAAAGAAAACAAACGTACGTGCAAACCCCTGTACTGAGCAATACCAGAGAAATTTTTGTGATTATTGCAAAATTCATGGTGAAATCTTTTGATCACTTTAAAACGTCCGTTTTGTGATCTTCTTCCTGTTGTGACGCAGAGGAGTCGGTGAATGTCTCCGGCACTGCTATTACTCTATAATAATATTTTTAAAAAAACTACACATATAGAGAATGTTTTCAATCGTCTCAAAGCTTTTTGAAGGTCTCGAATAAAATTTTAACAGATTTTGTTCCCGTTTTCGTGATATTTAAGAATTTTGAAAATTTAAAATATTTTGTATTGTACTTTGCATAATTTAAACATATTATGACATTTGACTGTAAATTAGCAGAATTATAATGCAAATTCACTGCAGCTTCAATTTAACTCAACTTTATAGTTATTATTATTAAAGTCGTCGTTAAATTTTAACTTAATTTTTTAACTTTAAACTTTTTATCGTTATAACATTAATTTTGTTTCCGTTTCGATCTCTTAACTTTGAATAAACTTGACCATTTTTGTAATTTAAATCAACTTACAGTTAAAATAATAAAATTAAAAGAAACATTACGGTATAACTGCGTATCGATCAGTGCAAAAATTTCAAAAATACTCTTTTTTTTTGGAGTTTTCGGCTGCCATTTCTCACTATCAACGTTTAATAAAACTACACAATAAAACTACATCCTTTTCGAGATTAAAAAAAAAATTGCGATCGAAAAAAATTGAATTTCAAAATGGCGACATCCAATATGGCGGCTTGAAGTCGAAAATTTGATGGCATTTTCGATATTTTCACGTATAACGTGTTTATATTAACAAATTTCTTCCTAAAATGTGTTTATTACATTTGTTCCAGTTAAACTGACCGATATTAATGGTGGATCCAATATGGCAGACAAATATACTTTCAGAATGTTTGTATTTTTATAAAAATCTAAAGTACGAAAAAAAGAAACTTTACGTATAACATCATTAGAATATATATATAACGATATAATATTCAATGCCATTTTGTTATAATATATTGTAAACTAATCTTCGAAATCGAAATGTGCGAGTCGCCGCGAGGATCGTTATGAAAACGGCCGCGTAAAAGTTGTAAAAGGAAATATGAATATGTAAATATATAAATATAATGAGTACAATAAATGCATGCAATGATATTTTATTAATACAATTGTATAAACCTGCATAATATATTTAATTATATTTTTTTTATAGAAATTATAAACCATATAATGAAAGTATTCGTCCGCCATATTGGATCAGGCATTTTGTATTTCGGAAATTTGACGTTTCGCGGTCATCGACTCTCGAAAAATCTTGTACACAATTTTTTATAAAAATTGAAATATAATAATAAATAATAATATATATATATTAGGGTGGTTGTTAAAATCAAAATTTGAAAAAACATGATCGTGCCGCCCCCTAGATCGACTCCAAATAATTCAAAACTAATTTCTGAATTTTTTCAGATTTTTATCTTGACTTCTTCACGTGCCCCAAGAGCC
>JAPYZR010002799.1:0-16520 GCA_030522945.1 Trichopria nigra
TAACATATACCCACAATCGGCACAACAGTTGTCATCATTAATTGCTCTCGGTTAATATCTCCTCTTTGATACATTACATTACTATAATAATTCATCACAGTTTTAAGTCTGTAATGAATTATTCGATGAACGTGTCCGTCATGTTTTACGCCAAACGGTTATTGAACTTTTGGTTGCATATGTACATTACTGCGATTTTATCGTAAGAGATGTTTTATTCAGGCATTTTATGTATCATCTCAGAATGATCATTGGATATTTGAATGGATACTTTTATAACTTACATATACAATTGTCATGTCATACCATCAAAACCAAGTTGAACGTTCCAAGTGATTTTAAGAAAAGCAGTTGCAATGATGTTGCAACTTTCCTTAAAGCCTCTTATTGTTTCAGGACGTCTATAGTCAAAGGGTGAAAATTATATGCCCTCCTTAAAAACTGTTACTTAAGACAATCAACACGCGGTGGTTTTCGTCTACCGATCCACTTTACAATTCGGATAGGTGCACATTCGTCCGACGTGTTTCGCACGTTTTACAACACCGTTTCGCATTAGCTACTTGCGTTTAATCTTGTAGAGGACACATATCAAGTTACGAAGAATGAAACGACTTCTAGTTGGATGTGACAGTAATTAGGACGCCAGGTGCTCGACAGTAATTCTAATCGCTATATCCAGAACCTTAGTGTGTGTACACACGTACCGGTCGTGCAAGGTGTGTTACATTCCACCACAAGAGATGCATTTTCCGCATTTACCTTGGACGCTATGTACGCGTTAGGAGAGCGAGGAAGCCACGGTATTAGCAGTTAAGAGGAAGCCCGATTAGCCGCGCGTTTCCTCGGCAGATTATTTCGGAGGCATTGTGCAGGGATAATCTTCGTCGCAGAGCTCCAGCACTTTCGAATAAAGATCTTCTCATTCGTCTTTCGCCTTCAGTGTGGATATTGTTTTCTTTCATTGCCTGAGTTTAGAAATCCTCAGGAGGAAATGAGTATTAAAGAAATACTATCACTATAATTCAATTTGCACAAATCTTAGATTCACAAGAATCAACAAAATTGAGTTACCTTTAAAAAAAGATTGAAGATAATCCACATTTATCTTTTTATCATAAACTATTAATTTAAAGGATGAAGGTTTTTTTTTTAAGTAGCTACGTGAATCAACGAACAATCATGACACCAGTTATGTCACTGGTTATAGTTGATGGGACATCTCATGGTTGTGTTAAGACCGAAGAATTAAGCTTCGAAACTGGAGAACAGTTCTTGAGTAGACTGTTCGTTAACCTGTGATATAGTTTCTCGATTTAGGTTCAGAAGTTTAATCATAATTTAGAGCGGCTGCAGTGGGTCATTTTTCATGTTTTAAGATATAATTTTTTTTTATCGCATGTGACTTTATCATATTATTGGCAGAGCGGACCGTCATTTTAGATTTGTCCTTTATTTACGGTTCAAATACAAAATTATGGTATAACTGATGGCAATGATTTATGGTTATACTGGGTTTAAGAAATTTATTTTATTTTTCAGAAAAAAACAAAAATGCGAATGAAAACTAGAGGCTCTGCCCCCTGGACCCCCGAAAACGTAGTTTTCCTGGACCTTTAATGCGAAAGCAATGATGGAATTAGGAATTAGGCACTCTGTTATATAAGAATCTATACCTACAAAGTATACAGAAAGATTGGTCATAAAAGGCAATGTATTACATCACGGTACGTATCTGGACCAACAATGGCGTCGTTCCTAGATTACACATTTATAAAGTTGTTTATAGGCAAAATATTTACTAATATTCATTGAGATCATGTAGCAATGGACGTCTATGTATTGATCTTCCAAATTCCATATGTCATCCAACATATATCCAATTATCATCGAATACCCCGTTAAAAATCCAATGGGAAAAATGAATGAACAATCGGAAAGTATAGATGTGGCATAATAGACAATTTTTAGAATAGGCTTGGATAAATAATGGACGAAATGAAGTTGACACGATGAATTTTAGATAAATGACGGTCAAATCTTGGACAACTCTTGGATGAGCAAAGAACGAATGCCATCTTGGAAGATGGTAGAATGAAAGTTGGTCAAATCTTAGACGAGTCCATATGTTTGCTGAACTTCTACCTCAGACATATACACCCACGTAGCACTAGAACGTGGAATATCCCATTGATTTTTAGTAGGAAGAACATTTAGAACATTTTTAATGACGTTAATAAATAATTTAAATAATTCAATAAAAAATGAAATTACAGATTTATTCCAATTTAAATATGTATCTACATGCTCGTTTAATAACTTTAACTTAACAAGAATTACTTCAGTTTAGTAATTGATTTAATTTAATTTAATTTAATTTTCTGAAATCCAGTTTCCGTAGCGAATCGTTTTCAGATATTTCATCGTCGTCTAAAATTTATCATTTCGATTGTAGGTAAAAATTACAATTACAGCAATCATTAAAGGAGGAAATTATATTATCGCCTAAAATCAACTACAATTTTGTGGAAAAAATGTTTAAATCGAGATAATTACGGAATGAAAAATGCAGATCTCGAAGAAAATCAATTCTTTAATAATTTCGTACCAAAATAAAGCCCAATTAAGATGGCCATTAAGCTTCTCATTTAATCAATAGTAAATTTCGTACACTGTGAGCTACCTATAATTACAAACTTAATGGTCAGGGCATTAAAAAGTTACCGCCGCGTAAGCAAAACAACTGCTTTGACCGGAGTTTCCACCTAGGGAGTAATTTCGTGAGTTTCGCCGTACTTTTTAAACGGGAAAAGTGATGATACTGTGTTTTTAAACTGAAAGGCTATTATCGTAACTCCATGCAAATTTGATTTAACGCACTTAACATATTTTTTTGTTACCTTGAAAAGACTCATTTATTTAATTATTCAATCGAAAATTTTACATAGCCAAAGATGCATTTTGATAAGAAATTAACGAATATTTGCACGATCAATGAAAATTCGACCCTAACTTTAAGTTGTTGAGTATTATGTCAACTTATATTAATATGTATGTATTAATTATACTTCCTATGATCGATATAGTTACGAAACAGGGTCATTGTAACTATATATTGTAACTATATATATATCCTCTCTGTTTTGTTAATAAAGATGCTTATTACTTCGTCCCTTAATGTAGATTAAGTCCGTTAAGGTAGAAAAATATATGTATAAAAATGCACGTCGAATATAGCTACATGTTGTTTAATTGTAGATCTCATTAAAAATGATTAAAAAACATTACCACGAAAAACATTAAACAAGCGTATTTTTTTCGAATCTAGTAACAAAAAAATTCACAAATGTCTTAAAAAATTCGACAAAAATATCATACCTAGAGGTCATCAGTTTTTTTAAATTGAAAACTTCAGAAATCTAATATATTGATTCTTTTATTAAATAAAATATGTCATAGTAGTAATAAACAGTTACTTAAAATACTGGGAAAAGTACACAGGGTTAAAACGTTTTTTTTTTAAATTGACAATTAACAAGATCAAATGTCTCGAAGATTTTCTATATTGACCGTGGTCTCTATTAAATGAAATGAAATTGTAATTTGCAATTAATTTTCTAAAGGATGACTTGTATTTTAATTATTAATTGTCCAAATATCGTAGCATATATGTTCATAGGCACTTATAAACGGTTAAAAATTTCAACATTAAAGTTTGGTGATCAGAACGGGCTTCATTATCGTTGCAATTGTGTAACTCCAAACGGCTATCCATCAAGTTCCCGTTCTATCGCGAGGCGAAGTGGTCCTTCGAAGATGGATAGCTTTGCTAGCTGATTACAACAGCGCGGTTGTAACGATTGTGTGGTACATCGTTGATGTATTCGAATTTGGAAAGTGTATCGCGAAAGCATCAGATGCGAGGTTATTTTGAAAGTTGTCCAAGAAACAGACTTTTTCGCGGAAAAGTGCCGCGGCTATGATATATCTGTGCATTATACATGATTCCAAAATATTTCGGAAAGTTTTTATCATTTAAAAATCGCTTGGACTTTTTTAAACATTCCCTAGAAGATGGCAGATTGAGTGAAGATACTTAAAACAATTGATAGAAGATACTTTAAATTTTCCTTTGTTCGAAAGTAATATTACTAATGCCATATATGACCCTCAATTCCTAAGGGATATAAAATGATATCTTTAATAATCTATGAGATTGTAACCCTAGTGTTTTGATTATTCCGAAATTTACTCCATAAGCAAAGTCGGGAACGGTAACAAACTTCTAATGCACAGCAGTGAGAAACTGATTGGATAAACGTTCGACCGGATCTGCACGTTCGTCTTCTCAATTATTCAGAGTGATTCGTGCTTGCAATCGGCTTCCCTTTGCGATCTTCTCTTTTCTTAATTTTCTCTCTCTCTAGATCCTTCCCATTCTCGGTTGCCTTTCTCAGATTCTGCGAAGCGAATATATACGAGTTACTAAGTAAGAGAGTAAGGGAATGATTTCGTTAGTTGCGATGAAAGAAGGCCTCGTAGCGTTGAACAATGTCGGAGATGGAATACTTAATATATATTTGTGTATATTATATACATCATCTAGTTTTAATTAAAATTGCATGCTTGTTGAGGTTCGTATTTTCTACCCCTTTGATTATACTTGGTCATAGTCAGCCAACTATTGACATCGTTTTTTTTTATGTCAAAATAAGTGCAGCCAATATCATGACAACTGCTCCCCTAGGATTAGTGCGTATTCACGAGATTAATCACCCCATAAAATCCACATATACTAGTTTAATCTAAAAAGTCCAGGACATCGGTCTATCTATAGTCTACGGAATGCTGATATACCTTAACTAGAATTGCACTGAAGCTACTGAAGAATCCGAAAGCCGGGATCACATGAATTCCTATTTTTTTTTTTAAACCAAGGACTGGCCGTAGCTTCTGGATTAATACGTTTCTTGGGAAGACAATATCTGAGGGATTCTTTGGAGTTTTCATCGGAGACGTATGTGTTCTGTAAATCTAAATTATATTACGAATATATTATAATAGTAGTCCTAGCATGAAATAACGTAGTACTAGACGGATGATTCAGAAGATCACATTGGCAAGTGCAAATTATGTTACTGCCTTCCTGAAAAGCAAATAAAATGTATCGAAAATGTTGGGTTCAGTTATATTTAAAGTACGTGTAGTCGCACTTAGGAGTAAGAAAGCCTAATCGAAATTTGTAATCAAAACTGGATTACATGGAGTGCGCACCCGTAACACTCGTATTACGAAAAGCCAGGAAAATATCGTTCAATGAGTGACAATAATAAAAAGTAATAAGGTGGAAGAGAATGAAGAGGGGGGGGGGTCGTGCCACTCTTCGTCGTTACGAGGTGAACATTAGCGACGTCGGGTACTCGGGATAAGAAGAACACTTCTACGTCGACCTGGGATTATGGGCCCCATAACGGCCACCCAGGTATAAGTAATATCCACCCTTGCGTCTCTTTTCCCGACGTCTTTCTCTGACGCCGCATCTGAAAAACTTTTTTCTTTTCCTTCAGCGGCATGCGCTTATCCAGACAGCAGCTTTGCAAAAATGAAGGTATAATAATTACCCGGCATTATCCAACCAGACCCCGCTGCCGTACGAGATGGCCGGACGCTGGTGTACTTTTGCAAAAGAGACGCCATAAAACACGGGCGAACGCGATTCGCTCGCGCCTCTTCCCGGCCCGAGATTAAACCGATTGTTTAGTCCCGTTATTTTCTGCAAAATACTTTCGCGAATAATTACATGGATTACAGATTTTACACGGATTCGGAATAATGAGAGCCGGCGGAATATCCAACAAGTAAAGTTTTAACGTGCCGGATTTAAGTCGGAAAATTGACTTGGCGAGTGAAAATTTAAGTAACTTTTACCCCGCGAAAGCAGCTGCGCTAGGGAAACTCGTTGGTCACAAAACGAGGATCAACTTTTTGACTTACTCGATAATATAAGCTACATAAGATGAGACAATAATGTGGAATATGACGTCTACAAGTAGTGTAGGCGCCTATTATTATAGTGAAGATGAGGCTAAAATTTCCAAAATGAAAGAAAAGAGTAGAGATATAAATTATCTGGGAAATGTAGCTTAATATTATGGAAGTTTAGAATTGTGCAACAATGTGTTATTCTAATTCGATAAGTTTACATTCCAAGCCAGATCATTATTCACACACAATAACAATATAGGTTATTATTTTAGAATCGTGGTCGCGTTTTATTTGAAATTCCGTGAACATGTCCAAATGACTAGATTCAAAATTCATTATGCAAAATCAATAAGTCCTTTCACGTACGATGTAGCCTGAGAACAAAACCATAATCCTTTCATTTGAGTACCGATAAAAAAAAAACTTACAAATCGCCGTATACAATGTAAAATACTCACCTTTTCTTTTTCACATCATATTTCGTAGATAAAATGGCTGCTCTGTATTTTAATCACCGTTTTAGGACGTTTAACCGAGAAAAAGGTCCTTTGTTATTCTCTAATTGAAATTCTCAGTCGTCCTTCGGTGCACCTCTTGCATATGTTACTGTTTCGGTCTCCTACCACGGTCTAAAAGCCGCCGCGAATATCGATTCCGGTGCAGTTAAATTCGAAGTTTGAAATCCGAGCTTTAAGGAGATTCCATTGGTTGGATTACTTAAATCGGTGTAAAGAATTAGAAAAAGGTACTAAAGCCATGTTTATTGAAGAAGTCATACATGTTGGATCATCTACTATAGTGCATACCAGTGTTTGGATCTTCCGACTTTATTCTGCATTTTCCATTTGATTATTAAAGGCGATAGTCTGAAATTAACATTTCCGCGGTTATTGTCTCAGTCTTTCATCATCAGGTATACGTTTGTTCAAAATAATTAAGTAAACTCTTCTGGTTAGATTAAGGAATCCATTCAATTGCACAATCATCGTCTCCTGACTTTATTGCAGTACGAAAACAATTATCCTGAATAAATACAATTTATTCTTTGATAGACTTTAGTCTTCGATTTAAAGTTATCGCAGCCTTATCGAAAATAAAAATTCGCTTATTATTATTCATTATATTAAATAATGCAAGATACGAGTTACTTTAATTATGCAGACATAAAATAGCTGTTGCTATAATAATTCCTGGAGAAAATAGCTTCAGGACACGTGAAATAATACGATCGTTATATAAGCGCTTTTAAGACGCGCTTGCAGCTTTTTCTTTTGATTATTCGATGGATGTCTTTTTCGCCTTCGTTCCGACATGGCTCTTTTGTCTTTGTACCAATGGTGTTCCTTTATTTTCGCCCTTGTCCGTTCTCTCGTTCACTTTTCATCCAGCACAATGTAAAAACATTCCAATAATGGCATAAGAGATTTCCTGTGTCAAATAAAGGAGACTCTGATCAATTTCTCGCATTTGCCTTTCTAAAGTTAAACTACCCCTTTCGTTCACATGCTCCTTCTTACCCTTCGCTTCGTTTCGTTCTTTCGCTCTTACACTTTTTCTCTTGCCAATTCAACGTCGCAAAATCAATTCCAGAGGCACGACCTGGATACTTAAATATAAATTCGTGCCTTTACTGACATTTTTTTGTTCTTGTGTGACACGCTACCGGATCTTTTATTATGCGATTCTCTTTATCTTACTTCTTATAAACGCTTTGCATTGTACATAACACTGGAACATATATTATATAGAGGGGGGTATATTATATTTGAGGTCACTAGTTCTACTAGTGACCTCAAATAGTTGATTTTTAAAGATTTTTCCTGTGACAAATATGAATGTAACCTCCAAAATTGTCCATTACGACTGGAGTTTATGTCAATTATCGTTAAATAATTTCTTTTACAATTCAATCAACGGCAGTCAAGCGAAGCCAGTACTTTTTTATTTTCCATTTGTCTTATATTATTCTCGTACTGAAAAGGACCATTTATTTCAAAGAATCTTTCTGCAGTTATTATTTTAAATTATAAGAAAATGACCAAGGAGTAATGTTTATTGTTGTAAGAAACAGTTTTCAAAACCAGTTCCTAATGACACGATAGTTTTAGGTGCCTTTTACATTTACTCATTGAAGGTCATGAAATACACATGGAATAGTATGAATAATGCACACGTACGTATGGATGATTTACGATAAATGTAAAAATCAGAATTTCTAAATCTTCTGAAAGATAATTGGGAGTAGGTAGTCGAAATGAAGTAAAAATACACTCTAAGTTACGAAATAATAATGGCCACCAACTGACTTTTCTATTCATTATGCAGAGCTGAAGTCATGAAAACTTGTATAATGCGGTCGTTAAATTCCCCCAGAAAGTTACGTTTTACACCAAGCGTCGATTTTCGGCCATTAAAAAGAACAAAGATCTGAAACGTACATCCGTGGGTGCACTTTAACATCAGGTATTTGATGAATGTCCACCGCGGGTGTTCACGTGCTGCTCAAGTCGCGACTAAAAGGGTTAGAAATAAATCATTTATTGAAAATAATTGCAATTTTTTGTTGTGATTTCCATTAAAATTAATTGAGCTTTGTTGTAAATGTAAAACACAGTTAGGAGCAAAAAAAAAAAAAAAAAAATACGTCGCGGCTATTATTTTCCACATACTCATCAACCCAAATCCAATTGGATCGATTATTTTACCAAGTGCGAGGGTGGCTTTTGTTTTATCGCTTGCCGGCGGTATGTGATGATGATCTCCCGCGATGTTTACACGCGCAAGCGCGTTTAAAATCGGGGTTTTTTATTCTCTCGTGTAAATATATTTCAATATTTACCACTAGGATTGAAAGGTTCGCGGATTTCATCTTTCACCGTTAATTGAAATGAAAGCCCTTTTAGCAGATCATTTGCTATCTACATCGATGCATTAGCTTATTCCTTTCACTCTTCATACCGACTGAGTAAATGAAGCAGATAGAGGGTCGTGAAAGTTGTCTATATAGAGTAAATGGAGATTCCCATTTGACCTGGGCACATCAGTCACGATGCTATGAGTAACTTGTGAACCTGATTGGATTTTTTATTTTGCTTGAGCAAGTTGAGTTTTGATTTGTCAATGAGCATCGGGTTATTTGTTAATACATAAATATGCATTCGATCTTTCATCAATTCGGTCTACTATTTCTTTCATGAGTTGTTGCACATTTTTATTTTTAAATGATAAACAGATAGAGTAAAATGTTTCATATCTACGATAGATTGCCATTAATAACAGATCGATGTTGTTCTGAACGACAAGCTTACACCATTAGATTTAAACGACACACGTTTTTGATAATGTATAGCCTTATTTTGTATTAATATTAAAATAGAGACAATACAATTCATCCATTCAAAAAAAAAAAAAAAAAAACAGTTTTTATATCTTGAAAAAGTCATAGTTTCGAATATTCTTGTATCCATCATATTCCATCCATCATATTAGATCCGTCAGGTTGAAATGTAAACGTTTGACATCGGATTTGGATTCAGCAATGTTCTAAGCCTTATTGAATGATGAGAATCTTTCTATCTGGGATAAAAGTGAAAATATAAAACACTTGCACTCGGTGTATAGCCACGGTTCTGAAATAAATCGATGCGAAAAAATTGTAGAAATTCGGCAAATTATTTTTTACGATTATATTGACTTTTTTCTGAATAAAAAATACCATTTTGAGGTGTCTATAATTAATATTCTGAAAGTATACAAGTAAAAATTATTTTGGTTTTAAATTTTGATTCATTGAATATTCTCGATTTTTCGGGACTTTTGTCTCTAGCATACAAAAGAAAAACCTAAAAAAAAAAGAAGTTTTATTCCCTCCGAATGAGACATGATTTCCACATTTTAAATTCTATCGCAAAATACGGCTAAAATTGCAGTGTTGTTGTTAATGGGTTAATCTTATACTGGATGGAGCTTCATCCTATTTTTTCGTATTTGCAAGACTAAAAAAGCTCCAGCTATTAACACCTCCGAAACGTCGATATCCACGAACGACAATGATGAATGAAGACGCATGAATTAGCGTCAGAATGCTAATAACAGTCTCTGCGTCGATAGGAATAAGGTATCCGGTTAGTGCATAAAAGCGAATCGGCTCTAGAGTCTGCTACTCAACGTTCGAAAAAATCGGCAATTTGTCATGTCGAGGCGTGCGTGATGAAGTGCCGGGGATTTCTGGTATCTCGTTAACATCGCCGATGTCGTCAGCGGCGTCGTCTACCTTGTCATCCTTGGCACGCAACAGGAGTAACGAAGGCGATGATTCCGTATTTAGATCGAATATGTCGTCGCCACGCCTTAGGCTTAACGCTCGGTCGGGTGCGTATCCCATTATTATATAGTATACCCATGGCCTAATTAGCCCGCAACGGATTTTTTGCCTAAGGTTTCGGGCTCGCTCGTACGCAGATCTCCGGAAAGACGTGGCGGGGCGACGCTTGATGGGATAATCGCGATTTTATCGAAGCGGATAAAACGTACCGCGGTAGCTCGATCCTATCGCTCAGTTATCTCGATCAGATCGCTTATCTCGATCGCATCGTAATTGGTCATTGCTCTTAAAGAATGCGCGCCAGTGAACGCGTCGAAGGATCGGTCGTTAAGTCCATCGACAATGGCCGATCGTTGTTTACACCCACGCTCTACTGCTATCCGGCCGACCGCCCTTTCGCAACGGTTAATGAGATAATAAAAAAAAGTGTGTACCTTTTCCTCGGCATTTAGGGCGGTAATTCTAGAATTACGCTACGGCGTTAAGTAATTATCGGTTATTTAATGCAAATTAATTTCGAAGCATATTTTTACAATAACCGCGGTAATTCGTTGAGTGCGTTGGAGGGTTTGTTCGCATTTTAATGCCCCGCAGCAATGCAGAATTAAATGGGAAACAATTCGCACTACATCGGAATAATGAAATTAATGACTGCGTTATTGGTATCCTTTGGAATGTAATGTATTTTATTGATAGCGGCGTATAATTCCATTAAGACATATGTTTGACGGAAATGCTTTAAAAACGTTAAATATCGCAATAAGCTATATTCTATCGAGGTTTTCCTGGTTTTTTCTAATTGCAAGAAAAATTGATAACTAAACATAAATCGACTCAATTTGGGTAAAATTACTCTCGAAATATGCTTGAGTTTTGAAATGTGCAGAAGTTACAGGTGAAATGACTAGGATCGTTAAACATTTCATGACCAAGAATAATTTCTTTCTGATTTAAAGAAGTGTTATCGTTATCACGGTTCATAATTATAAATTTATATTAAGATTCTCCTTATTGGTGCAGGCGGTCCATGAATAAATAAATGAAAAGTCCAAATTTATAAAGGTTTCGGCTACTATTTTGGCCTCTTTAATAATGCTCACGATAAATGTAAATTATTATAAATATGTTATTTATATGATATATTTGCCAAGAAGCCATCCATGTTATATATTATTATGTTTATAATGTATATATTATAACGTTTGTATTATAATGTTTATAATTATAAGTACGGCAAATTATTACCAGATTAAAATTTTTTCCGGTTTCTTGCAACTGCTGTGCTTCTCGTTCTTCCTCCTAACAAAAGAGATACTCAAGGGGTCAAAATGTATATGTTATATTCCTTCAAATATAATTTGGAATTTTTAAACATCCTACAATTTCAGACAAAACAAATAAAGAATAGCAAGATTTTTAGAAGCTGTCAAACTTGAAGAAATATGCTTCGTAATATATTTGTATATGCTGTTCTGATTATCGTAATGCAATTTGATGTTTCATTAACCTGTACTTATCGAAGTTTCTGCGTAGTAAACTTCTAATTTCAGCTATTTACGCACCACAAAGACTTCAATAAGCGATACAAGTTTAATGACTGTAACTTACCTTTGAAAGGCTTTAAGTCCTACAAATAAGTTTCAAGGGTTTACTAACTATTCCATTCTAATGTTTATTTCATTTGCATAAATGCTATTTTTTAAGTAATTCAAAACTGTCTATCTCCCAGATAAATCTTTTTATCGATCTGCGTTATAATTGTAATGTTAGATAATTTCGCAAGATATCTAAAAGTCATGTCATACGTAGATGGGGGATAAATTTGTGATGGACCTGCATAATTCTTCCTCGGGATCTCGCGAATGTTCCATACAGAAGTATAATCTATAAAACAGTTGTCTATCGTGACATTTTTTAAATGTCGAACCATTTTTTAAGCTTCTTCATTTTGGAAATAGCCTTAAAGTCATTCATTTTATGTATATATCACTTGAAGTATGTATGAGCTTAAATAACATTTTTCAAAAAATTTCTTCTTTCTAATCTTCCCTCCTTCTGTTTTCAAGAAAGAACACACCTCAATCTCGGTAGAATCCTTTATTTCCGCAGCAACTCTATCGTGACCCCCGGGAAAAGGCAACCGCTCGCTCGACAGATACTAAGCCCTGGATTTCCCCGTTCCAACATTTATTTGTCTCAACGCAGGATTGCAGAAAGACTTGGCTAGTAACATTTTCCTTTCCAACTACGTTAAATTAAATAAATTAGAGATACTTTGAATGATTGATGAGTCATCACTTTTTCCGAAAATGTAGAGTCTACCTCGCGGTGGCCTAAAACCTGCACGTCTCCATCCTTTCACTTCGTAACCCATATGTCACATACTTGGGATTTGCAAACACTGCATAATTTATAAAAACTCTAGATAAATTAACGGTGGCAGAGATCAAGAAGCGAAGTCGCGTCAAGCGACAAGTTTTAATAATTAACGAATGTAATTAATTGAACAACTTGGCGTCATAAGTCTGATTGCAGCGTCGCAAGCTCTGAAGCTGGGATCGTAAAACTGGAAAAGGGGGTCGACCGGTAATACGGATGAGAAATACGGGTCGAGGAAACGTTCTCGGTGGACGTGGGCACACTTGCAACAACGAAGGAGCCAACTCGGGTTGGTGAGAAGTGGTCCTCTAAAGCAGGTGATGAACCGACAACTTGAGAAAGGGGGCTCCGAGACAGCTGCCGACTCCTCCTCGGCAGCGAGATGAAGATGGATAATAGACGTGGGATAGGAAAGGGGGAGGTAAGACGAAGTGACGCACGGGAAGGGCAGATCCTTCAAATTTACATTTTGTCGGCGCTACGGAATATTAATGCGTGCTCTGAGACGTTAAAAAATCAGAGCGTCAAACTGCCCATTTTCCCAAGCCTTTTCACTATAGTTTCTTTCTGCCGGAAAATAAATCCAAGATTTTTGAAAAAAAAGACTCACCGCGTGAATTGGGTAAAAAAGGAGCAGGACGTCCAATAAGAGTTGATTAAGAAAGTCGTTCGGAGAATAAATTGAAGGCAAGCCAGCTGTAAACTTCGATACTTCAGAACTAGTAAGGGAGAGGCGGGAGGAGGAGGGGGGTCGGAACTAAATTAATGAAAGGAGGTTTAAAAGGGAAAAAAGTGGGCGAAGATCGAGAGAATAGACGAGTCTACACATTTTCCAGCGTGGAAATGTAAATTTGTAAATATTCAACTAAGTCGGCGGTTCTTTTACAAGGCGAAATGGAAAAGTGGGGCGCAGGTAATTAGCGATGGAAGAAGCGCGATTAATTAAGATTTCGCGAATATTTTGTTATTCAGCCTCCCGATGAAAATTGGTGCAGCGACAACAGTCACAATACTAAAGAGGTATTGTGTAGGTCCTTGGAAATTCCAGTCAAACGACGTATTACTATTTTATGGAATAGGACATTAACACAGTGTATTATATATTTGATTTCTAATCAGTCATGGTTTATTAAACAAAAAAAAAAGAGCGCAATAACCATTCGAATAAATCATTAGAAATAAATGTACCCAGGTGGAAATATCGGTCGGGAAAAACTTGGCAGCAATTTCTAGTAAAAACTAAAGTTTCGTTTCCAACAATAGAGATGTATATCAAATTAAAATTTTATTTGACATCACAATATCAAAAGATCATATAATCGACACGAGGGGTTAATATTGACGTATATTAATTGTTTCTATGACAACGTATATTATATGGGGTATATACGGGTATATAATATTATGTCCTGGGAAAACTACATGTATGATGTCATGCTAACACATTAATCTGCCAAAGCATGCTTGTAATCCCACAAATAAATACTCATAAATTGATTATTTCCGAAAATGGATAGTATAATACCCCATTCTAATATATATGTTCGTTATATATTATATAAAAATAGATGTCTTAATAATGTGATATTAACACATTCAATGTATGTGCAATTATAAATATTTATGTCATGAAAATGACTGAATTATTTTTTAATATAGTATTTCTTATGCTGTAATATATAGTTAATAAAATTAATCAAACTGATAAGATGAAATAAATATTAAACTCTATATTGAAATCACATAGTATCCATATAGAAATATATGGGACCATATAGAATCCATATAGTCAGAGAGAATCATATGTTTTGTTTTGACCTGTAATTGAAAAAAAAAAACATGGCGGGTAATCAATTGAGATGCAAAGAACGGTCATACAGGAAACTGTTGAAAAACAAGCCAAATGGAAATATAACCTGCAATTGACGAATACAGAAGTGCACAAAGCATATAACCTTGTGAAGGAAATCGAATTATTTTGATACATTCAAAATGCGTGTTTTAATAAATAAAGTGTAATATATAACATCTACTTTATTTTTTGTTTGATCAGCACCTTGTAATAAATGATTTTAATGTAAAAATTGGTTGTTTGCAAAAATTTATTTCATTTATTTTATTTTAACTTTTATATGTTTTTATTTTGATATGTTGTAATAATAGTACTTTTAAATTATCCACCTTATTTGTGCATTGACTTGAGACGTTGCCACATTTCCATTGCATGATATTAACCTAACAAAATACCGTATTTTAGCAACTTTTTATATACATCTATACGGTAAAACATATTCTGCTTTTGACATGGTAATCTGTATTATTGATTTATCTCAGATTTAATTTTCTATTCAATCCATACATTAATGTTATTGAAAGAAGTACATGAAAAGTTCGATTTTTCAGCTGTCACCATAAACCATATTGTTAAATACCAAAGCGTGTTTTAGGCATATCAGATATTTTGCTCGTTCAGTGTGACATGATATCTAATTAAAGACGTATTACTGACATGAACATTATACGTGCAGAAAATCACAAAGCAAACTGATATAAACTTCCGTAATTTCAAGAGCAAACATTAAAATATAAGCTTCTGTTGTCAATGTACAGCATGACGTAAGAGAGTAAATATTATTGAATACCAATTAATTTCCGTTGATTCAATTGTGAATTGATTGACGTTCATAATTTATAACGATAGTCGTTGTAAACAGTTTTCCCACTATTAAATCCAACCTATATGGTATGGGTTCGACATGAATTAAAAATTCATATTAATCTATTTAATTAATTTATTGCCTTCAATTTGGAGGCATTTGTTTGATTTAAGCATTGTGGAATACATAATTAGGCCAATTCAATTCCAACTAGGGGCTTCGCTCCTGCGGCCTTCGACCGTCAACCCCACCGAGGGCTCCGCCCCCTGGACCCCGGAGCGCTTATCGCGCTCACAAGTTTTGTCACTAAATTCAGAAAGATATGGAAGTTTCAAGTTTATCAAGAAAATGTTTTTATTCCCCCCCCCACCCCCCCCCCCCCCCCCCCCACCCTTTCTTACATCACCTCCCACCCCCCACCCACCTCCTATAATACCACTAACCATAGATTCCGATCTATTACACTACTTGACACACGCGCGCACACACATACACAAACACATGCACACACAAACATTTTATAAGTATTTTGAGCAGTCGTTGATGATGATGACTCGAAAATTGAGGAAACTACGCAAGTTTGTAAGAATTTTCCTATAAAATATGTAGATGTCTTTTTCATTCCCCTCCTCTATTACTTGAAGGATATATTTCAGCTTCTTATCTGATCTAAGTTGTTCTTAGACATATCCAAAAAGAGGTAATGAAAGCTTTTCTGGGAATTTTTTCGTGAGCTAGATCTCGTCAAAATTTCATCAAATCATCGAAAAAAAACGCTTTTTTGAGTTCCCCCACTGTACTACTTGGTGGATATATTCCAAAAACTAATCAGTTCTAAGTTAGGCCAGGATATACCTACAGTTATAAATGTAACTAGCCGTTCATCTGATGTATCGCGTACACACCAAACTATTCCGTTTCCTGGATTCCTTAACTTCATTTGAACATGTGTGCAAAAGGACGCATGCCAGGTGCTACGTATCGAATATAGCCAAATCCCATGGAGACCACTTTTCGATATTCGGAACGTCTACGCGACAGCGATAGATGTATATACCATGTCGCATCTTTCTGGTCCCAGATAGCCAAACGTGCATGAGCATAGAAGCAACACGTTCATGCCGTAATTGTTTGCTGGCTGTATGCAGTATTTATGACAACAATTTAAGCATTAA